>OX155906.1:22827748-22933891 GCA_944588485.1 Phosphuga atrata
GACATACAAAACTAGACAGACAAGTCTAGACAGACAAGACTAGACAGACAATACTAGACAGACAAGACTAGACAGACAAGACTAGACAGACAAGACTAGACAGACAAGACTAGACAGACAAGACTAGACAGAGACAGACAAGACTAGACAGACAAGACTAGACAGACAAGACTAGACAGACAAGACTAGACAGACAAGACTAGACAGACAAGACTAGACAGACAAGACTAGACAGACAAGACTAGACAGACAAGACTAGACAGACAAGACTAGACAGACAAGACTAGACAGACAAGACTAGACAGACAAGACTAGACAGACAAGACTAGACAGACAAGACTAGACAGACTAGACAGACAAGACAGACAGACAGACTAGACAGACAAGACTAGACAGACAAGACTAGACAGACAAGACTAGACAGACAAGACTAGACAGACAAGACTAGACAGACAAGACTAGACAGACAAGACTAGACAGACAAGACTAGACAGACAAGACTAGACAGACAAGACTAGACAGGACTAGACAGACAAGACTAGACAGACAAGACTAGACAGACAAGACTAGACAGACAAGACTAGACAGACAAGACTAGACAGACAAGACTAGACAGACAAGACTAGACAGACAAGACTAGACAGACAAGACTAGACAGACAAGACTAGACAGACAAGACTAGACAGACAAGACTAGACAGACAAGACTAGACAGACAAGACTAGACAGACAAGACTAGACAGACAAGACTAGACAGACAAGACTAGACAGACAAGACTAGACAGACAAGACTAGACAGACAAGACTAGACAGACAAGACTAGACAGACAAGACTAGACAGACAAGACTAGACAGACAGACAAGACTAGACAGACAAGACTAGACAGACAAGACTAGACAGACAAGACTAGACAGACAAGACTAGACAGACAAGACTAGACAGACAAGACTAGACAGACAAGACTAGACAGACAAGACTAGACAGACAAGACTAGACAGACAAGACTAGACAGACAAGACTAGACAGACAAGACTAGACAGACAAGACTAGACAGACAAGACTAGACAGACAAGACTAGACAGACAAGACTAGACAGACAAGACTAGACAGACAAGACTAGACAGACAAGACTAGACAGACAAGACTAGACAGACAAGACTAGACAGACAAGACTAGACAGACAAGACTAGACAGACAAGACTAGACAGACAAGACTAGACAGACAAGACTAGACAGACAAGACTAGACAGACAAGACAAGACAGACCAGACAGACTAGACAGACAAGACTAGACAGACAAGACTAGACAGACAAGACTAGACAGACAAGACTAGACAGACAAGACTAGACAGACAAGACTAGACAGACAAGACTAGACAAGACTAGACAGACAAGACTAGACAGACAAGACTAGACAGACAAGACTAGACAGACAAGACTAGACAGACAAGACTAGACAGACAAGACTAGACAGACAAGACTAGACAGACAAGACTAGACAGACAAGACTAGACAGACAAGACTAGACAGACAAGACTAGACAGACAAGACTAGACAGACAAGACTAGACAGACAAGACTAGACAGACAAGACTAGACAGACAAGACTAGACAGACAAGACTAGACAGACAAGACTAGACAGACAAGACTAGACAGACAAGACTAGACAGACAAGACTAGACAGACAAGACTAGACAGACAAGACTAGACAGACAAGACTAGACAGACAAGACTAGACAGACAAGACTAGACAGACAAGACTAGACAGACAAGACTAGACAGACAAGACTAGACAGACAAGACTAGACAGACAAGACTAGACAGACAAGACTAGACAGACAAGACTAGACAGACAAGACTAGACAGACAAGACTAGACAGACAAGACTAGACAGACAAGACTAGACAGACAAGACTAGACAGACAAGACTAGACAGACAAGACTAGACAGACAAGACTAGACAGACAAGACTAGACAGACAAGACTAGACAGACAAGACTAGACAGACAAGACTAGACAGACAAGACTAGACAGACAAGACTAGACAGATAAGACTAGACAGACAAGACTAGACAGACAAGACTAGACAGACAAGACTAGACAGACAAGACTAGACAGACAAGACTAGACAGACAAGACTAGACAGACAAGACTAGACAGAAGACAAGACTAGACAGACAAGACTAGACAGACAAGACTAGACAGACAAGACTAGACAGACAAGACTAGACAGACAAGACTAGACAGACAAGACTAGACAGACAAGACTAGACAGACAAGACTAGACAGACAAGACTAGACAGACAAGACTAGACAGACAAGACTAGACAGACAAGACTAGACAGACAAGACTAGACAGACAAGACTAGACAGACAAGACTAGACAGACAAGACTAGACAGACAAGACTAGACAGACAAGACTAGACAGACAAGACTAGACAGACAAGACTAGACAGACAAGACTAGACAGAAAAGACTAGACAGACAAGACTAGACAGACAAGACTAGACAGACAAGAGTAGACAGACAAGAGTAGACAGACAAGACTAGACAGACTACAAGTTTACACTGAAAACGAAATGCTGGATATAATAATATCATTAAAAAATAGAACAACTAGAGGACCAGATGAAGTTCCTGGGAATATAATCAAGGAGTTCAAACATTTATTAGTCGAACCTATTACAAATATAATTAACGCCTCATTCACCGAGGAACAATTTCCAGAGGTATTAAAAATAGGTAAAATCATTCCAGTTTTCGAGAAAGGTGATAAAATGGAAATGCATAATTATAGACCAATCGTCATCATACCAATTCTAGCAAAAATAATATGCTATGCTAATAAGAATGACTGCTTTTATTGGAAAATATAATCTAATTCCAAAGCAACAGCATGGGTTCTGCAAAGGCAAATCTACCACAACCGCCCTAGTAAAATTTCACAGCAAACTAATTTACCAGGTAGATAATGGGAAATATCCCATTGGAATATTCTGTGACCTCACCAAGGCCTTCGACTGTGTTTCCCATAACAGATTAATAAATAAACTACATAATTATGGAATCAGAGGGAAAGTTTCGAGATGGATTCAATCCTACCTCTCAAACCGAAAACAGTATGTTTCTGTGAGGAGTGGTAATGTAGCTGGCCAGTCTGACATTTTAACTACAAATATTGGGGTCCCCCAAGGAAGCATTCTGGCGCCAACGTTGTTTCTATTATACACTGCTGACCTGATAAACTATGTGAAAGGGCCGCATTGCACATTATACGCCGACGACACAAGCTTTATTGTGTTGGGGAACAACATCGTCGAGAATACGGATCAGGCGAAGGTACTGCTAGAATCTCTAAATAAATGGTTCTCCGCAAATACTCTACACTTCAACAAAAGCAAAACAGAGTATATAGTATTCAAAACACCAAGAAGTACGTATGTTACAGATCTAGGCCTCGAAATACAAAACTACAAAATCAATAGAACCAAGCATGCCAAGTTTCTGGGTATTTATTAAGAGGAGCACCTTCGCTGGGAAACTAAAACACAGAACATCTGTTCGGCACTACATAAGAAGGCTTATCAAACAACTATTCTAAAGAAACTACTAAACTGAGAAGATGTTCTAAAGTGGTATTATGCAGAAGAGCAGTCATTGCTGTCCTACGGCATTATACTATGGGGAGCTTCGTCACAAATCAAATACATACAAATTGCACAGAAAAGAGTTATTAGGGTTAAAATGTACAGAATCCTGTAAACCTCACTTCAAAAAAACTCAGAATTCCAACAGTTGTTAGTCTATATATCCCGGAAACCACTATGTACATACACAAATCGCGAAGTAGTTTTAAAAAAAATGAAGACAAACATAATTACAATACAAGAAGTAAACATCTTCTCTGTACAGAAAAAAGAAACTTAGCCCTCTGTAGCCAAGGGGTAGAAAATAAAGGGATCCATATCTACAATAAGCTTTCAACATACCTTAGAAATGAAACCTCCTACAAAAAATTTCGTAAGAAATTAAAAGATTTACTAGTAGCAAATCCAGTATATACTGTTGATGAGTTTTTTGCTGTTGTAACTTATACTTGTATCTCGTTTGGAAATAAAGATTTTGAATTTGACTAGACAGACAAGACTAGACAGACAAGACTAGAGAGACAATATTAGACAGACTAGTCTACACAGTCGTGGTCGAACCGCGAGAGCGTGAACATCAAATCAAGCGCGAGAGAAAACTATCTGTTTAATCAAATCTAAGTGAATTTAATATATTTGTTTGCAATATGCCAAGAGAATTACGTTCTAACGCTAATCCAGATGCAAATGGTGGCCCTGTGATATTGTACCTTCAAAGTCCCTATTTCAAGGACATGTTTACTGGAGCCATAAGGAGTGAATTAGAGTCGATGAGATCACCAATCATGGATAATATCCAGGACAGTGTGAAAAAGGAACTACGGGAACTTACGCAACAAGTAAGAAATCTACAAACCCAAAATTCCATGCTTTTAGAAAAAAATGGCCACTTCAGATCAATTGTTTAATTCTGCGGGTAAAAACTAATCCGAACCTTAGAAAGAATGCGAGGAAGATAAAAACACAGGTGAAGTCTTATCTTGTTCCGATAAGGCCAATTCGCAAGATACGAAGCAGCAAGGGCCTTCGAGAAAGGAAAAGCCAATCGTGCACGATAAAACCGATACTCTTGAGTGCGGTGTTAAAAATACACAACTTGAAAAAAATATAAACTATGATACGTGGCAATTTCAAAATAAAAAGAAAAGGAATAATAGAAGATCAAATATAATTTTAAAATGAGATGTCATGGTTTGAACCAAATTAATAATAGATTGAAAGTAGGAGATTATGGGATATCGTAGTGGTAATCTCCTACTTTCAATCTATCAAATATAATAATTGGCATAAACTCCGAGAATTCCGCAATTAGGGCGGTGAAGAATTATGCTCACCTTCATGTCTACTGTCTGGATCCAGAACTCAACGAGGATGATGTAATCAAATACCTTAACAGTAAACAGTTCGACCACATAGAGTATACTAAACTTCCTTATAAGTTTCCCAAAGAATACTCATCTTTTAAGGTCTCTGTCCCAATGTATAAACTTGAAGATTTGCAAAAACTGGAAACCTGGAATACACAAGAGTTAATCGTTTTTCTTCCCAAACCCTCACAAACTGAGAGTAACCAACTAAATCTTCCGAATTCAGGGCCAATTTTACTTCACTCTCCATCGAAAAATAGCTGCAAAAATAGTACCAAACCTATTAACAATCTGATATTATTCATTAATGCTCAAAGTATTAAACAAAAACTCCTTCAACTGGAGCTTTTAACATCTGAGCACTCGCCACACTTTTTATGTCTGGCAGAAACGTGGCTGTCGGATGAGCTAATGTCTTACATAAATTTACCTAATTATAAATCGATTGCCTCCTATTCACGAACGCAGTCTATTGACGGAGGGGTTGCAATTTGGGTTAAACACATATATTTCGATAACTGACACACTCTAGAAATCTCCAGTAAATCCATTGAACAACAAGTTGAGTTATGTTTGTATGGAAGTTGGGTACTAATTCTGTGGTTATAATAACTGTATATCGACCTCTTAAGCGGTGTGTCACCACTTTCATGATAATTCTCGAAGAGTTACTTGACTGTGTGTTTCTTAAATATGATGACATCTTTATTGTAGGTGACTTTAATATACACTTTGATAAACATTCCAAAGATAAAACCAATCTAATCAACATGCTGCTATCATATGGTCTAGATCACAGAGTAAAGGTTCCCACTAGGGTAACTAACACCGCACAGAGCGCAATTGACAATCTTTTTGTCAGACTAAATCGCCCAGCTCCAATCACTGTTGGGGACAACACTCGCTGATCACAGATTCATACTGGTTGGCAATGTAGTATTTCTTAGTAAAACTAAACAAGATTTTTATTTTGCTCGAAACTTCTGTGCAGCCAACAAACTTCGCCTACAACAAGCTCTTCAAAAATAATCCTGGGCAGATAGATATTTTCTCAACTAAGGATTGCGCGAGAAAGGTCAACTCGTTTATCCAACTGATGCAATTTTACATCTTTAAATATTGTCCATTAAAGAAAATAACAATTACTCCCACTTCTTGGATAACCAAAGAAATTAAAATCTCAAGTAGAAAGTTAAAGGACCTGCATATTTTACAAAAGCAACACCCTGACTTGAAAGAAATTTACTTGGCACACAAGAAAACGCACCTGAATCTCCTTATCTGGTAAGAAATTACTTTAGAAATAAAATTGGAAAATCATATAATAAACAACGTACTCTTTGGAAGACAGTCGATGAACTGTCCAACAAAGTACGGAGTAAACAAGACATTTACCTATTAGAGAATGAAAGACTTGTAGAAGCCCCAGAAGCGGTAGCTTCACTTTTTAATGACTTTTTTACCTCAGCACCTGAAAGGATTATACAAAACATACCGTCAACCTACTTGGACAATAGCCACATTCTCCGAAACGAAAAATCCATTTATCTTGAAGATTTATCTCCTAGCGAAATGTCTTTAGTCTTCAAGAAAAATTAAAATAAGCCAACCCAGGGCTCAGACTCCTTGCATGCTAGTATCATTAAGGAATTCGAAAGTGAACTGATAGAGCCTATTACCGATATTATCAATTGCTCGTAGTAGTTTCGCAGTAGTTTTAAAAAAAGTAGTTTTACCTATATTCAAAAAAGGAGACAGAATTGATAGGAACAATTACAGACCGATCTCGCATCGGTTCTGGCAAAGATCCTTGAATATTTTATGGAGAGGCGATTAATGCCTTTCATTACGCGACATCATCTCATTCCTACATGCAGCAACATGGATTCTGCAAAAACAAAAATCCACCTCCACAGCAATCAGTGAATTCTACAACAAAATCGTTAATGAGGTAGACGAAGGGAAATGTCCGGTGGGATTTTTTTGCGACCTGTCAAAAGCATTTGACTGTGTCGCACATGAAAATCTGCTGGACAAACTATATACCTATGGAATTAGAGGAAAGGCTGGTCGTTGGTTCGAGTCCTACTTAAATAATAGAAGACAATACGTCAGAATAAATTCAACAGGGAGGACAGGATACTCCAATACTAAAGTTCTCAGAATAGGGTGCCGCAAGGTAGTATCTTAGCGCCGATTCTGTTTTCTCTCTATACAGCTGACATGATACATTTTATCGGCCCTTATCACTGCACCCTGTATGCGGATGATTCGAGCATCCTAGTTTCGGAACGTTCACTTGAAGCAACGGCAACACAACTGAACATTATCCTGTTAAAACTATACACGGATCTTTTTTTTTTTTATTTTCCAAAGTGACTCCACTCAAAACGGAAGGACAGAGGGACCGCCAGCGATGGCATTACTGCCTCTGCCCACCCTTCGAATAAAAATACAACAGTATTTACACGAAAGTAAAAAAAAAGTAAAGCAAAATATGCTATACAATAGCATTTACAATTGCAACAATTACAACACAAGTAATAAAAAAAAAAAAACAAAAACAGAGACAAAAAAAAAAACAAGAAAAAAACTCTACCGCCCTTGTTCCCACACAGGCAACTCCTTAGCCCGCATGACTGTGGCCGCGAATCGGCTTAAGGCCGCCCACACGCCCCGCCCCACCTCGCCGGCGAGGCCACCCGCCACGGCTTCGACCGTGACTTCCCG
This sequence comes from Phosphuga atrata, assembly GCA_944588485.1. Taxonomy (NCBI): domain Eukaryota; kingdom Metazoa; phylum Arthropoda; class Insecta; order Coleoptera; family Silphidae; genus Phosphuga; species Phosphuga atrata. Next base: position 22,835,494 of record OX155906.1, read on the forward strand.
TTCCAGGGCCGACGCCAGGGCCTGTCGCTCCTTCTCCCAACGGGGACATGCCACGAGAGTGTGCTCCGCGTCGTCGCTCGCGCCCTCTCCATAGGATATGCACCTGTCGTCTGGGGCTTTCCCAATCCTATGGAGATACGCTCGGAAGGACCCGTGTCCGGTAAGAAGCTGGGTGAGAAAGTACGAACCCGCCTCATCCAGCCCTCGCCCCATCCACCGAATTAAATCAGGGATGAGACGACGAGTCCACGCGCCGTTTCCGCCACGTGACCACCTCTCCTGCCAGCAGGCAAGTAGTTGCTCCCGAGCAGCTCTCCTTGCCTCCCCGCGATTCCCACCAGAAGTTCTTGCGTCCCTCACCGACGCGCGCTCCATAACAAGGAGGTCCGCTGGAGGAATCCGCGATATGACCTCCACGGCGTCACTGCTAACAGTGCGGTAAGCCCGGGCGACCCTGATGGCCACCGGGCGCAGTGCCCGTCGCAAACGCTCCCTGTTACGAGCGTAACCCCTCACCGCCGTTGCCCACACCGGTGCCGCGTATAGGAGTCTACTAGTGGCCACACTGGCCATAAGCCTCCTCCTACCCTCACCAGGCCCGGAGGCCCTCGGCATGAGACGCGCCACCTGTTGTGACGCGCGTCCGCGTTGCCGGCGGCATGGCACACGTGTAATCCCCACTGACCCGCCTGGAGGATCACACCGAGGTACCGAATCGACCGTTCGACCGGTATCTTCTCTCCCAAATTTTCGATCTCCAGAATGCCTCTGCCTGACCTTCTAGTGGAGAGCAGGGCCGCCTGTGTTTTAGAGGCGGCGAGCTGAAGGCCCGCCGTCTCCATCCACTCCCGAACGAGTTCCCCCGCGCGCGTGACCCTGAGACGCAGCATATCCCAGCACCTGTCTGTGAAGATGAGTGCCAGGTCGTCTGCATATGCCACAATACCCACCCCTGTGGGCAGTAACCGTCTCAGCGTCCGCAGAAGACCGTCATAGGCGACATTCCACAAGAATGATCCTAGAACCGATCCCTGCGGAACCCCGGCAGACAACCCCCGCTCACGCCAGTCCTCCCCCTCGCGGTAACTGATGGTTCTGTCGCGCAGGTAATCGGCAGTAAGCCTCAGCAACGTCTCCGGTAGTTTCCAACGGGCTAGGGCCTCAATAACGAACCACCATTGTACCGTGTTGAAGGCATTGGCGACGTCAAAGCTGACGACCACACAATGCCCCCTGGTGCGGTACGGTCCGCTGTTGGCCCCCTCCGCGACACGAAGGACAGCCCGAATGGCATCCTCCGTCCCAACCCCTTTACGGAAGCCGAACTGTTCCGGGGCGAGTCCACCCCCTTGCTCTATAACGGCTTGTAACCGCTATAGGAGCAACCATTCCAGAACTTTTGCCCCACCGTCCAGCAAACAGATCGGTCTGTACGCACCAGGCGTCGAGGGATCCTTACCCGGCTTTGGAATAAGGGCCAAAATGGCTTTTTTCCAACACCTGGGAAACACTTCCTCTTCTAGACATCTGTTGCAGACGTCGGCAAGTCCTTCGAGGTTCCCCCCTGCTGCCAGCCGGAACAGCTCGTTAGGCAGCCCGTCTGGGCCGGGTGCCTTTTTCGCGGGTAGTGAGGCTACAGCTCTGCGGACTTCATCCACGGTAAAGGAGTCCACCGCAACGTACCGCCCCACGACAGCGCGTCCCACCCCCCTCGCCGTGGCGGGGAAAAGGTGCTCAACCACAGCTTCGGTTCCACCCAACACGCACGCGTCAGGACCCTTCCCTCGGTGCCCGAACCGACCGGTGACTATGCGGTACGGCAAGCCCCACGGATCGCGGTCGACCAGAAGGCAGAGTTCCTGCCACCGCTGGGATTTGCTCCGCGCAATCGCTCGTCGAAAACTACCACGGTCCTGTTTCGCCCGCTCCTCCGCAGACTCACATAGCTCCCCTCTGCGCCGCGCCCTCTGAAGTTGACGCCTAGACGCCACCGCCACGCGTCTCGCTTGCGCCACTTCAGGCGTCCACCAATAAACCGGCTTCCGCCCCCCTGAGGACAGACGTCTTTGAGGGACGCCAGCCCTGCACGCGTCAACCACCCTGTTCACGAATGCCCCGGTAAGATATACACATGGATCTGTGCCAATAACTTTCACCTCAATATTGGAAAAACAACTATGTTATTTTTCAATGCAGTCGAAGAAATCCCACTGATGACATTCCTCTCAAAATTGGCAACTGCAAGCTAACTCGCCAGGAAAAATTTCTAGGTATATACCTAGAGGAACACCTGACATGAACTGCAACCACTGATGCAATAATTCATAAGCTGCACAGTAAATCGTATCTGTTAAGAAAAGTAAGACAAACGGTGGGTGAAGATGTTCTTCTCAGCGTATACCATGCCGAAATTCATTCGGTTCTGGCTTTTATTATTTAGTCTGGGTAGTCTGGGTAGTCTGGGTAGTCTGGCTATATTTATATTTTAGTCTGGGGAGCTGCTTCACTTAGTCAAGGAGTATTTTTTGCACAAAAAAGGGTAATACGAACAATAGCAGGCATCACAAGAACCACCCCTTGCAGATCATACTTTAAAAATCTTAAAATCCTCACCCATGTATTTATATATGGGAGTTAGTATGTCATATTTTTAAAAATAGGAATGTAATTGGAGCAAGAGATGACCGCCGTGGATACGATACCAGAAATTATTTGAACCTAAGACCGGTGAAAGTAATCTCACCATTTGCAAAGGTGCTCCTAATCGAATAGGTATTCAAATCTATAACCAGTTACCGTTTGCTATTAAGGAGTTAGCTAGTTATAGAAGTTTACGAATACGTCTTAAATCTTACCTCCTAGATAAATGCTATTATACTGTCAGTGATTTTTTTTAATGATGTCTAATATTTATTTTTTATATGTGCTTTATATGTACTCTATGTATTTCTATGTATTCTAACTTTGACCTGTCTAATATGTATAATTATTACATCTATAGATTAATAAATTGAATTTGAATTTTACTAGGCAGTCAAGACTAGAGAGACAAGGCTCGTTTTATTAAGATGAAATAAGCAGGAGTGGAATGTAGTTTTGGTGGTTATCTTGTTGAGATATGCTCTTATCATTGCGCCTGATGTAGTCTTGATTCCGTGGCGAGAGTAAAGGGCGCACTTAGATTTTTTTTTAATATTTACGATTCTTATCTGATTCTTAAAATAGCAATTATGTTTAGGAAAAAACGGATTAGGAAGGAATAAATCTTATCAGTAAATATAAATTTAGAAAGCTGTTCAAATCTAAACAGCCTATATACAAGATTACATAAGACTAGACAAGACTAAACGAGTCTAGACAGGACAAGACAAGCATTGACTAGACATGCCAAGCCAAGACAAGTCTAGACATAAATAGACAAGACTAATTCAGACAAGACTAGACACAACGAGATTGGGCAAGACTAGATACAAGGAGATTAGACAAGCCTTGACAAGGCTGAACAAGACTAGACAGGTCCAGAGTAGACTAGACATATGAATCCCACACAGCACAGGGTCATCCTGAGAATATCTTATCGTATTGAACTAAAAAGGATATCCTGAGTTTACGCAGAGATGTCTATGTGTCCGCCCTGGGATATCGCTACGTTACCACAGAATATCTATAGGATATCCCACATGGGATATTGTAGATTACCTGAGGATATTGTAGGATATCCCTAGGATATACAAATGTAATCCATATGATATCCCGTATGGGACATACTGCGACCTCTAGGTGGCAACACCGCACAAAAAAGATCTGTAAAAGTCTTATAGTAGATTTAGTAAAAGGTCTATATAGACAAGCCTTGTTTAGACAGGATCTACATGATCGTTAGATCATAATCGAAGCAAATGGTGAAGTCGTGGAGCGAGAAGTGCACAGGGGTTTTCCACCGAGCTCAGTAATGACTCCCACAGTGTGGAACATCCTGTACAATTGAGTACTTAGGCTAAAGCTACCAGAGTGTGTTGAGATGAGACTACTCAATGAGATTAGACAAGAGTAGACAGGACTAGACGAGACTGGAAAATACTAGACTAGACTAGATAAGACAAAGCCAGACAAGACAAGACTAGACAAAGCTATAGAAGACTAGAGGAGACTCGACAAGACTAGACAAATCTAGACGAGAGTAGACCAGACAAGACTCGACGAGACCAGAGCCGACGAGATAGGATCGAGCAAGATCAGAGAAGAACAAACAGGTCCTCAGATGACGAAGCAGGATTAGGGAGGACTAGATAACGCTAGACAAGACTGGACTATACGAGACTACTCTAGATTAGACTAGACTAACAGGACTGGACTAATAAGACTGGATAGACAGAACGATATCAATACGAATACTTGAAGTTGTATCAACGTGAAGTTGAGCGGCTGTGAAATATTCTAGACACGACTCGAAAATCAGATTCTATTATATTGATTGTGAATTATTTGCTCAATAATTTCTTTGTGGGGAAATTGCGAGGTTTGACGAATTTAATGAGTCATGAATGTCTGGCACGCTTGTTGTCCATGATTCTGGTATAAATATACCAATTGACGTTCAAAAATATAAATTGTTTCGTTCGAGTAGATTGTTATCCGTCGGCCAATTCAGTGTGCATCTGTGCACGACACACTTAACATAGATAGATTACACAGACAACTTATCGTGTAGATTTCATTCACGAAACAATCAACTTACGATAAGCGCACAATTTATCGATTTATTTGATATTTTTTCGAACCTGATGCAATTTAGACTAGTCTAGACAGAGTCTAGAAGTCTAGACAGAGTCTAGAAGTCTGAACAGACAAGACTAGACAGACAACACTAGACAGACAAGACTGGACAGACAAGACTAGACAGACAAGACTAGACAGACAAGACTAGACAGACAAGACTAGACAGACAAGACTAGACAGACAAGACTAGACAGACAAGACTAGACAGACAAGACTAGACAGACAAGACTAGACAGACAAGACTAGACAGACAAGACTAGACAGACAACACTAGACAGACAAGACTAGACAGACAAGACTAGACAGACAAGACTAGACAGACAAGACTAGACAGACAAGACTAGACAGACAAGACTAGACAGACAAGACTAGACAGACAAGGCTAGACAGACAAGGCTAGACAGACAAGACTAGACAGACAAGACTAGACAGACAAGACTAGACAGACAAGACTAGACAGACAAGACTAGACAGACAAGACTAGACAGACAAGACTAGACAGACAAGACTAGACAGACAAGACTAGACAAGATTAGACAGACAAGACTAGACAGACAAGACTAGACAGACGAGACTAGACAGACAAGACTAGACAAACAAGACTAGACAGACAAGACTAGACAGACAAGACTAGACAGACAAGACTAGACAGACAAGACTAGACAGACAAGGCTAGACAGACAAGACTAGACAGACAAGACTAGACAGACAAGACTAGACAGACAAGACTAGACAGACAAGACTAGACAGACAAGACTAGACACACAAGACTAGACAGACAAGACTAGACAGACAAGACTAGACCGACAAGACTAGACAGACAAGACTAGACAGACAAGACTAGACAGACAAGACTAGACAGACAAGACTAGACAGACAAGACTAGACAGACAAGACTAGACAGACAAGACTAGACAGACAAGACTAGACAGACAAGACTAGACAGACAAGACTAGACAGACAAGACTAGACAGACAAGACTAGACAGACAAGACTAGACAGACAAGACTAGACAGACAAGACTAGACAGACAGACTAGACAGACAAGACTAGACAGACAAGACTAGACAGACAAGACTAGACAGACAAGACTAGACAGACAAGACTAGACAGACAAGACTAGACAGACAAGACTAGACAGACTAGACAGACAAGACTAGACAGACAAGACTAGACAGACAAGACTAGACAGACAAGACTAGACAGACAAGACTAGACAGACAAGACTAGACAGACAAGACTAGACAGACAAGACTAGACAGACAAGACTAGACAGACAAGACTAGACAGACAAGACTAGACAGACAAGACTAGACAGACAAGACTAGACAGACAAGACTAGACAGACAAGACTAGACAGACAAGACTAGACAGACAAGACTAGACAGACAAGACTAGACAGACAAGACTAGACAGACAAGACTAGACAGACAAGACTAGACAGACAAGACTAGACAGACAAGACTAGACAGACAAGACTAGACAGACAAGACTAGACAGACAAGACTAGACAGACAAGACTAGACAGACAAGACTAGACAGACAAGACTAGACAGACAAGACTAGACAGACAAGACTAGACAGACAAGACTAGACAGACAAGACTAGACAGACAAGACTAGACAGACAAGACTAGACAGACAAGACTAGACAGACAAGACTAGACAGACAAGACTAGACAGACAAGACTAGACAGACAAGACTAGACAGACAAGACTAGACAGACAAGACTAGACAGACAAGACTAGACAGACAAGACTAGACAGACAAGACTAGACAGACAAGACTAGACAGACAAGACTAGACAGACAAGACTAGACAGACAAGACTAGACAGACAAGACTAGACAGACAAGACTAGACAGACAAGACTAGACAGACAAGACTAGACAGACAAGACTAGACAGACAAGACTAGACAGACAAGACTAGACAGACAAGACTAGACAGACAAGACTAGACAGACAAGACTAGACAGACAAGACTAGACAGACAAGACTAGACAGACAAGACTAGACAGACAAGACTAGACAGACAAGACTAGACAGACAAGACTAGACAGACAAGACTAGACAGACAAGACTAGACAGACAAGACTAGACAGACAAGACTAGACAGACAAGACTAGACAGACAAGACTAGACAGACAAGACTAGACAGACAAGACTAGACAGACAAGACTAGACAGACAAGACTAGACAGACAAGACTAGACAGACAAGACTAGACAGACAAGACTAGACAGACAAGACTAGACAGACAAGACTAGACAAAGACTAGACAGACAAGACTAGACAGACAAGACTAGACAGACAAGACTAGACAGACAAGACTAGACAGACAAGACTAGACAGACAAGACTAGACAGACAAGACTAGACAGACAAGACTAGACAGACAAGACTAGACAGACAAGACTAGACAGACAAGACTAGACAGACAAGACTAGACAGACAAGACTAGACAGACAAGACTAGACAGACAAGACTAGACAGACAAGACTAGACAGACAAGACTAGACAGACAAGACTAGACAGACAAGACTAGACAGACAAGACTAGACAGACAAGACTAGACAGACAAGACTAGACAGACAAGACTAGACAGACAAGACTAGACAGACAAGACTAGACAGACAAGACTAGACAGACAAGACTAGACAGACAAGACTAGACAGACAAGACTAGACAGACAAGACTAGACAGACAAGACTAGACAGACAAGACTAGACAGACAAGACTAGACAGACAAGACTAGACAGACAAGACTAGACAGACAAGACTAGACAGACAAGACTAGACAGACAAGACTAGACAGACAAGACTAGACAGACAAGACTAGACAGACAAGACTAGACAGACAAGACTAGACAGACAAGACTAGACAGACAAGACTAGACAGACAAGACTAGACAGACAAGACTAGACAGACAAGACTAGACAGACAAGACTAGACAGACAAGACTAGACAGACAAGACTAGACAGACAAGACTAGACAGACAAGACTAGACAGACAAGACTAGACAGACAAGACTAGACAGACAAGACTAGACAGACAAGACTAGACAGACAAGACTAGACAGACAAGACTAGACAGACAAGACTAGACAGACAAGACTAGACAGACAAGACTAGACAGACAAGACAAGACTAGACAGACAAGACTAGACAGACAAGACTAGACAGACAAGACTAGACAGACAAGACTAGACAGACAAGACTAGACAGACAAGACTAGACAGACAAGACTAGACAGACAAGACTAGACAGACAAGACTAGACAGACAAGACTGGACAGACAAGTATAGACAGAGAAGACTGGACAGACAAAACTGAGCAGACAAGACTAGAAGAGGCAAGACTGGTCAGACAAGACTGGACAGACAAGACTGGACAGACAAGACTAGATAGACAAGACTAGACAGACAAGACTAGACAGACAAGACTAGACAGACAAGACTAGACAGACAAGACTAGACAGACAAGACTAGACAGACAAGACTAGACAGACAAGACTAGACAGACAAGACTAGACAGACAAGACTAGACAGACAAGACTAGACAGACAAGACTAGACAGACAAGACTAGACAGACAAGACTAGACAGACAAGACTAGACAGACAAGACTAGACAGACAAGACTAGACAGACAAGACTAGACAGACAAGACTAGACAGACAAGACTAGACAGACAAGACTAGACAGACAAGACTAGACAGACAAGACTAGACAGACAAGACTAGACAGACAAGACTAGACAGACAAGACTAGACAGACAAGACTAGACAGACAAGACTAGACAGACAAGACTAGACAGACAAGACTAGACAGACAAGACTAGACAGACAAGACTAGACAGACAAGACTAGACAGACAAGACTAGACAGACAAGACTAGACAGACAAGACTAGACAGACAAGACTAGACAGACAAGACTAGACAGACAAGACTAGACAGACAAGACTAGACAGACAAGACTAGACAGACAAAACTAGACAGACAAGACTAGACAGACAAGACTAGATAGACAAGACTAGACAGACAAGACTGGACAGACAAGTATAGACAGAGAAGACTGGACAGACAAAACTGAGCAGACAAGACTAGAAGAGGCAAGACTGGTCAGACAAGACTGGACAGACAAGACTGGAAAGACAAGACTGGACAGACAAGACTGTACAGACAAGACTGAACAGACAAGACTATACAGACACTAACTATTTGTAGATTTGCGGCTAATTATGCCAAAGTAAGCGCCCAATTGATGTATAGGTTATCAATAAGTGGTTGATAAGACCGGACTTGAAGGCCAGGAAATCTAGATTGACGATGATGGAAGATAATCCTGAGTTAAGCAGCTGAACGGAAAATGATTGTATGTAAAGCAATCCAATGTTATCTGCTGATAAGGCAAAAAAATGGAAAGAAACCGACCAAATCTAATGAGATTTAAAGGTCGGTTCGCGAGATAAACGGTTCAGTTTCGATCAGCGGCTTCAATCAGCGAGTTGAATTGGATTAACAACTTCGAGCGGCAATTTCTAACGAGAACTTGGGACAGCAGTTTGAATCACCAGTTTACAGCAACAATCAGTAATTTTCATCAACACCTTCCATCAGCAGTTTCAAGCAACCACTTGAATCAGCAATTTAAATCTAGAATTTCAATCAGCAGTTTGGATCAACCAATTGATCAACAACTTCAATCAGCAATTTGCATAAACACATTTAATCGGCTGGTTCGATTAACAAATGCAAATAACAACTTCAATCAAGAACTTACTTCCATCAGCGATTTCCATAAACATCTGCAAGTTCAGGTAGCAATTCATTTAACAACTTCCACCAACAACTTCATAGAGAATCAAGAAACTTTGAGAACAACTAAAACCCCAACTTCAACGAAGTTCGTTACTGAACCGCAATTCAACTTCGAAGAGACCTTCCCACACTTCAACTTCAATTATGATCACTGTGGCCCTGCTGGCCGTGGTGCTGGCCCTTCCATTAATCGCCTTCCTCAAGTTTCTGAGGGTCGCCTGGCACGTCGACAAACTCCCGGGATTGCGGAAATACCCGATCATCGGCACAGCTTATGACTTCAGGGGAATCAAACAAGAAGGTGAGTCTAAGACAAGCAAACAGAGGAGAACTGGCAGATAAGTCAGACAAGAATAGACAGACAAAACTAGATAGACTAGACAGACAAGACTAGACGGACAAGACTAGACAGACAAGACTAGACAGACAAGACTGGACAGACAAGACTAGACAGGCAAGACTACACAGACAAGACTAGACAGACAAGACTAGACAGACAAGACTAGACAGACAAGACTAGACAGACAAGACTAGACAGACAAGACTAGACAGACAAGACTAGACAGACAAGACTAGACAGACAAGACTAGACAGACAAGACTAGACAGACAAGACTAGACAGACAAGACTAGACAGACAAGACTAGACAGACAAGACTAGACAGACAAGACTAGACAGACAAGACTAGACAGACAAGACTAGACAGACAAGACTAGACAGACAAGACTAGACAGACAAGACTAGACAGACAAGACTAGACAGACAAGACTAGACAGACAAGACTAGACAGACAAGACTAGACAGACAAGACTAGACAGACAAGACTAGACAGACAAGACTAGACAGACAAGACTAGACAGACAAGACTAGACAGACAAGACTAGACAGACAAGACTAGACAGACAAGACTAGACAGACAAGACTAGACAGACAAGACTAGACAGACAAGACTAGACAGACAAGACTAGACAGACAAGACTAGACAGACAAGACTAGACAGACAAGACTAGACAGACAAGACTAGACAGACAAGACTAGACAGACAAGACTAGACAGACAAGACTAGACAGACAAGACTAGACAGACAAGACTAGACAGACAAGACTAGACAGACAAGACTAGACAGACAAGACTAGACAGACAAGACTAGACAGACAAGACTAGACAGACAAGACTAGACAGACAAGACTAGACAGACAAGACTAGACAGACAAGACTAGACAGACAAGACTAGACAGACAAGACTAGACAGACAAGACTAGACAGACAAGACTAGACAGACAAGACTAGACAGACAAGACTAGACAGACAAGACTAGACAGACAAGACTAGACAGACAAGACTAGACAGACAAGACTAGACAGACAAGACTAGACAGACAAGACTAGACAGACAAGACTAGACAGACAAGACTAGACAGACAAGACTAGACAGACAAGACTAGACAGACAAGACTAGACAGACAAGACTAGACAGACAAGACTAGACAGACAAGACTAGACAGACAAGACTAGACAGACAAGACTAGACAGACAAGACTAGACAGACAAGACTAGACAGACAAGACTAGACAGACAAGACTAGACAGACAAGACTAGACAGACAAGACTAGACAGACAAGACTAGACAGACAAGACTAGACAGACAAGACTAGACAGACAAGACTAGACAGACAAGACTAGACAGACAAGACTAGACAGACAAGACTAGACAGACAAGACTAGACAGACAAGACTAGACAGACAAGACTAGACAGACAAGACTAGACAGACAAGACTAGACAGACAAGACTAGACAGACAAGACTAGACAGACAAGACTAGACAGACAAGACTAGACAGACAAGACTAGACAGACAAGACTAGACAGACAAGACTAGACAGACAAGACTAGACAGACAAGACTAGACAGACAAGACTAGACAGACAAGACTAGACAGACAAGACTAGACAGACAAGACTAGACAGACAAGACTAGACAGACAAGACTAGACAGACAAGACTAGACAGACAAGACTAGACAGACAAGACTAGACAGACAAGACTAGACAGACAAGACTAGACAGACAAGACTAGACAGACAAGACTAGACAGACAAGACTAGACAGACAAGACTAGACAGACAAGACTAGACAGACAAGACTAGACAGACAAGACTAGACAGACAAGACTAGACAGACAAGACTAGACAGACAAGACTAGACAGACAAGACTAGACAGACAAGACTAGACAGACAAGACTAGACAGACAAGACTAGACAGACAAGACTAGACAGACAAGACTAGACAGACAAGACTAGACAGACAAGACTAGACAGACAAGACTAGACAGACAAGACTAGACAGACAAGACTAGACAGACAAGACTAGACAGACAAGACTAGACAGACAAGACTAGACAGACAAGACTAGACAGACAAGACTAGACAGACAAGACTAGACAGACAAGACTAGACAGACAAGACTAGACAGACAAGACTAGACAGACAAGACTAGACAGACAAGACTAGACAGACAAGACTAGACAGACAAGACTAGACAGACAAGACTAGACAGACAAGACTAGACAGACAAGACTAGACAGACAAGACTAGACAGACAAGACTAGACAGACAAGACTAGACAGACAAGACTAGACAGACAAGACTAGACAGACAAGACTAGACAGACAAGACTAGACAGACAAGACTAGACAGACAAGACTAGACAGACAAGACTAGACAGACAAGACTAGACAGACAAGACTAGACAGACAAGACTAGACAGACAAGACTAGACAGACAAGACTAGACAGACAAGACTAGACAGACAAGACTAGACAGACAAGACTAGACAGACAAGACTAGACAGACAAGACTAGACAGACAAGACTAGACAGACAAGACTAGACAGACAAGACTAGACAGACAAGACTAGACAGACAAGACTAGACAGACAAGACTAGACAGACAAGACTAGACAGACAAGACTAGACAGACAAGACTAGACAGACAAGACTAGACAGACAAGACTAGACAGACAAGACTAGACAGACAAGACTAGACAGACAAGACTAGACAGACAAGACTAGACAGACAAGACTAGACAGACAAGACTAGACAGACAAGACTAGACAGACAAGACTAGACAGACAAGACTAGACAGACAAGACTAGACAGACAAGACTAGACAGACAAGACTAGACAGACAAGACTAGACAGACAAGACTAGACAGACAAGACTAGACAGACAAGACTAGACAGACAAGACTAGACAGACAAGACTAGACAGACAAGACTAGACAGACAAGACTAGACAGACAAGACTAGACAGACAAGACTAGACAGACAAGACTAGACAGACAAGACTAGACAGACAAGACTAGACAGACAAGACTAGACAGACAAGACTAGACAGACAAGACTAGACAGACAAGACTAGACAGACAAGACTAGACAGACAAGACTAGACAGACAAGACTAGACAGACAAGACTAGACAGACAAGACTAGACAGACAAGACTAGACAGACAAGACTAGACAGACAAGACTAGACAGACAAGACTAGACAGACAAGACTAGACAGACAAGACTAGACAGACAAGACTAGACAGACAAGACTAGACAGACAAGACTAGACAGACAAGACTAGACAGACAAGACTAGACAGACAAGACTAGACAGACAAGACTAGACAGACAAGACTAGACAGACAAGACTAGACAGACAAGACTAGACAGACAAGACTAGACAGACAAGACTAGACAGACAAGACTAGACAGACAAGACTAGACAGACAAGACTAGACAGACAAGACTAGACAGACAAGACTAGACAGACAAGACTAGACAGACAAGACTAGACAGACAAGACTAGACAGACAAGACTAGACAGACAAGACTAGACAGACAAGACTAGACAGACAAGACTAGACAGACAAGACTAGACAGACAAGACTAGACAGACAAGACTAGACAGACAAGACTAGACAGACAAGACTAGACAGACAAGACTAGACAGACAAGACTAGACAGACAAGACTAGACAGACAAGACTAGACAGACAAGACTAGACAGACAAGACTAGACAGACAAGACTAGACAGACAAGACTAGACAGACAAGACTAGACAGACAAGACTAGACAGACAAGACTAGACAGACAAGACTAGACAGACAAGACTAGACAGATAAGACTAGACAGACAAGACTAGACAGACAAGACTAGACAGACAAGACTAGACAGACGAGACTAGACAGACAAGAGTAAACAGACAAGACTAGACAGACAAGACAGACAAGACTAGACAGACAAGACTAGACACACAAGACTAGATAGACCAGACTAGACAGACAAGACTAGACAGACAAGACTAGACAGACAAGACTAGACAGACAAGACTAGACAGGCAAGACTAGACAGACGAGACTAGACAGACGAGACTAGACAGACAAGACTAGACAGACAAGACTAGACAGACAAGACTAGACAGACGAGACTAGACAGACAAGACTAGACAGACAAGACTAGACAGACAAGACTAGACAGACGAGACTAGGCAGACAAGACCATACAGATAACAACCGCACAAACAAGACTAGGCAGACAGACCAGACTAGGTAGTTGGGCTAATTCTTTCAATTTCTAGATTTATTTTCTTATATCATGAAGAGGAACAAAAGGTTTTCGCCGATTTTTCGCAGTTGGCTCATGTACAGACCTGTGGTGCATTTAATGAAGGCGCATCAGCTAGAGGTCGGTTGTGGTGGATTAAGTGCGTTTGGGGTGTTAATTGGTTGTTTTATTTGTTTTCAGATTATTTTGAAAAGTTCGTCGAATATTAGGAAAGGGCACTCCTACGATGTGGTTAAAGAGTGGCTCAGGGAAGGCTTAGTTACCGTTGATTCAAGTAAGTTTCAAAGTTTTCAGGTTTCGAGATTTTTAGAGATAATCGTCATGTTAGGTTGAGTCAGATTTCGCGAAATTAAGTCACTTCATGTTAGGTAGCCTAAGATTTCCAATAAGAACAACAGATCAGCTAATGCGCAAAACCGCAAACCTACTTACTGGTAGACGGAGGAGGTGGCTGTAGCAAGGAGAGAAACCATCCGCAAAAAGAGGATCGCAGTGCGAAACAACGCCCGAGACTTAACAAAGGAAGCCAAAGAAAGGCACCAGGAGAACTACAAGGTAGCCAAAAGACACCTAACAACGGTAATAAAGAACGCCAAAACGGAAACGTGGAGACAGCTAACCGCACAAGTTGACAGCGACCTTTGGAGCATGAGGTACAAAATCGTCACAAAGAAGCTGAGGCAGGAGTTCTCTGTCTTTTGGCTACCTTGTAGTTCTCCTGGTGCCTTTCTTTGGCTTCCTTTGTTAAGTCTCGGGCGTTGTTTCGCACTGGGATCCTCTTTTTGCGGATGGTTTCTCTCCTTGCTACAGCCACCTCCTCCGTCTACCAGTAAGTAGGTTTGCGGTTTTGCGCCTTAGATGAGCCTCAAAGAGAAGAAAGAAATCGTACAAACTCTATTCCCGCAATGGGAAAAAATAAAATGGGTATATCCACGAGTTTCTTAAGCAGATATCCCTGGGTTTGAGGAAGAAGAACCATTAACCGCAGCTAAAAAACTAAAGGCGAAAAAAGCTCCCGGACCAGATGGGTTCTCCGCAGAACTGATAAAGACCGCAACAGCAACCTATCCAGAGTTCATCAACAGAGTCATGAACAAGTTACTGACAGAGGGGATCGTCCCCTGGCATTAAAAAAGGGCGCGACTGGCCCTGATAGAAAAGAAGCAGAAAGACTCTACCCTCGCGAAAAGCTACCGCCCTTTATGTCTTATAAGCTCCCTAGGCAAACTCTACGAGCACCTGTTGCTGGCACGAATAAACATGGCGCTGGAAGCCGGAGAGGGGCTATCTGACCACCAGTACGGCTTTCGAAAGAAAAGGAGCACGGTGCATGCGTTACTCGAGGTCAAAAGGCTGGCCCATTAGGCCAACACCGGAACCTACCACACCAGAAAACTCTGTGCGCTGGTGACGCTAGACGTCCAAAATGCCTTCAACTCGGCAACATGGGACGGCATAGTGGACGCAATCAAAAAATGTAAAAAATTCCCAAGCTACCTCCTGAAAGTGATCCAGAACTACTTGTCAGACTAGAAAATCATCCTTGACGACAACGAGGAGTACGAGGTGACGTGCGTAGTACCCCAGGGATCAGTACTGGGCCCCACTCTATGGGACATCCTTTACGACGGGCTTCTAGACATCCCAATGCCACAAAGGATAACGCTGGTTGGATTCGCAGACGACCTGAGAAAACGAACATAAACGAGGCACTGGACCAGGTTCATCGCTGGATGGAGCCAAAACAACTGAAATTGGCGCCCCGCAAGACAGAACTGGTAATCCTGGTCGGGCGGCGCAAACTGACCAAAATGACCATAGAGATCATGGGTGCGAGAATCCCATCACAGGAATCCGTGAAATACCTCGGAGTCCAACTGGTCAGAAATATGAACATGACGGCGCACGTCAACTGGGTCGCCAAGGAAGCAGATTCCGCAGCCACTGCCCTCACAAGGCGAATGCCCAACGTAGGTGGTCCTAGAGCTAGCAAGCGCCGGATACTCAGCTCTGTCGTGAATTCAATACTGCTCTACGCGGCGCCTTTCTGGCAAGATGCCGTTAAAATACAGAGAAACAAAAACATTCTCGAGAAGGTGGCAAGGCGCGGACCATGCTCCGGATTATCAGCGCATACCGTACCGTGTCCACAGAAGCTGCCTGGGTGGATGAGCGAGCTCGCGTACACAAAGGAGGCAAGGTAGATAAGGCAGAAGCTCGCAGACGCCTGCAACGCAGAAGGCAAGAAAGGTGGGAAACGGAAACCGGGAAGGCTACATGGACCAAGCGCTTGATTCCTGACATCCTACCACGTAACCCAGATGATAAGCGGACACGGATGCTTTAGAGCCTACCTACACAGGTTCAAGGTCGCTGAGACAGAGGAGTGCTGCTACTGTGGCCAGCCAGATACCGCCGAACATACTTTCTTCTTCTGCGAGAGATGGGAAAACGACAGACGCCTGGCAATGTCAGGTTAGTATTGAGTAACTTTATAGGTTAAATTACTCAATACTAATCTGACATGACTGGGAACATAAGAAGTGACTTAATACTAACCTGACATGACTGGGAACATAAGAAGTGACTTAATACTAACCTGACATGACTAAGAAGCTAAGAAGAGACTTATAGAGACTGACAAGGTCTTTATCTTTAGTATTGAGTAATTTAACGCATAAAGTTGCTCAATACTAACCTGACATGACTGGGAACCTAAGAAGTGACTTAATACTAACCTGACATGTAATTTGTGACATCTAATTTCTTAGGTTTATAGTCATATCAGGTTAGTATTAAGTCACTTCTTAGTCTCTATTAAGTATCTTAGCTTCCTAGTTATGTCAGGTTACTATTAAGTAACTTCTTAGGTTCCCAGTCATGTCAGGTTAGTATTGAGTAACTTTCTAGGTTAAATTACTCAATACTAACCTAACATGACTGGGAACCTAAGAAGCTACTTAATAGTAACCTGACATGACTAAGAAGCTAAGAAGAGACTTTATAGAGACCTTGTCATGTCAGGTTAACATTAAGTAATTTCTTAGGTTTTTAATTTATAAACCTAAGGTTTTATTTAGGTTTTTTTAATTCTGCCCCCACGATCTTCACCAGGGTGTTTGACAGGTGCCTACGCGAAGGTGTCTTCCCGGACGTATGGAAAAGGCAACGCCTTGTCCTGATACTAAAACCCAGGAAGCCCCCCGGGAACCATCGTACCGCCCACTGTGTATGCTTGACACGGCGGGCAAGATCCTGGAGAAGATCATCCAGGAGCGCCTCCGCGGCTGCGTGGATCACCAATTGATGGACAACCAGTACGGTTTCAGACCTGCGAGGTCGTCTACGGATGCGGTAGAAGTGAAGCGCTTGGTCACCAGCCACATTTGAGGACCACTTAGGAGGAGGAGACTCTGTCTCATGGTTGCACTGGATGTGAAAGATGCTTTTAACTCTGCAAGATGGGACAAGATCTGTGAGGCCCTCTGCCGGGACTTCAACGTCCCAGGGTACTTGAGAAAAATCATCTCAAACTACCTCAGTGACAGATTACTATTTGCGGAGACGACGACTGGAGTCAGGGAGTTCAGCATTACTGCAGACGTTCCTCAGGGGTCGGTTCTTGGTCTGAACTTATGGAACATCCTGTACAACGGATTACTGAAGCTGCCCCTGCCAGGGGACAGTCGGCTGGTAGCGTAGGCAGACGACGTGGCGGTTCTCATACCCAGCAACGACTGTGACGCCATCGCTGCACTGTTCGAGGAAGCCATGGAGACTATCTGGGAATGGATGGAGTCAGTCGGCCTCTCCCTGGCCGTACAGAAGAGGCCGTGCTGTTCACTGGCAGAGAGGTCAGGACCTCAATGGTACTAACCTACCGGGGATGCACCATCAGGAGAAAACCTGCCATCAAGTACCTGGGAGTGATGCTGGACCAGAGGCTCAACTTCAAGGAGCACCTCAGATACGCAGGAAACAAAGCTGCTACAAATGCCGCAGCTATTTCCAGGATACTGCCCAACATTGGAGGTCCGCGCGGTGCCAGGAGAATGGTGCTCGCCTGCGTTAGCACCTCGATACTTCTGTATGCGGCGCCGACCTGGGCAGAAATGACGGAGGTTCCCACGTACCTAAGGCTGATAGGCCCCACAAACAAGACGAGTGCACTCATGATCGCATGCGCCTACCGGACTGTATCCGCCGATGCAGCACAGGTCATCTCTGGCCTGCCGCTAATAGACCTGCTAGCAAAAGAGCGCATGCGACAATACAAAAAGAAGAAGGTGTCGGCTCAGGACGATCCCCAATCGACGGGGGCCGACAACGATCTAGCATTGACCGAGAGGGCGATCACCCTAACACAGTGGCAGGAAAGATGGATCACATCAAATAACGGTCGCTGGACCACTTAATCACGTCCATCGAGCCGTGGATCTGCAGGATGCACGGTGAGGTGAACTATCACCTCACCCAAATACTTACGGGACGTGAGCTTCTGTGAGTACCTCCACGGAATAGGGGCAGCAGTAACACCCGACTGCCCCCAGTGCCCAGGGATCTCGGAGACGGGAGAACACGTCCTGCTGGAATGCCCCAGATTCCAGCAGGAGAGACAGAGATGGGAATATAATTCTGGCGCACGCATAACCGCCGCTGGATACGGTGCGTCTCTGATACACTCCGAGGAATAATGGAATGGCAGCGAGCTAGCCGTTAACATTCTGAAGATACTACGCCTCTAGGAGGAGGCGGATAGGCCCAGGAGAGCAGGGCGAAGAGGAAGGGATGAGTAAAAAATGCATACTCGACAAAAGTGAACGTCGGCAGGGCCGAAGCTTCCCATCCCTGCGAAGTAATGACTAGCGTCGGTTCCACGGGGAAATATAGAGGTTAGGTTTTAGTGGGTAGTTGCGTAACGGGAATACCGGTGGCGGTGAGTCCCGCACTCTCCAGAATACTACGTTCTGGGGGTCGTGCGTAATTGCATCTCCTCCTCTTTAAAAAAAAGATAACAAAATTCTTAGGTTTATAGTTATGCCAGGTTAGTATTAAGTAATTTCTTAGGTTCCCAGTCATGTTAAGTTAGTATTGAATAAATACTAGTGACAGATTACTATTCGCGGAGACAACGATTGGAGTCAGGGAGTTCAGCATTACTGCAGACGTCCTCAGGGGTCGGTTCTTGGTCCGGACTTATGGAACATCCTGTACAACGGATTACTGAAGCTGCCCCTGCCAGGGGACCGTCGGCTGGTAGCGTACGCAGACGACGTGGCGGTTCTAATACCCAGCAACGACTGTGACGCCATCGCTGCACTGTTCGCAGGTTCTTTGTTATGTCAGGCTAGTGTTAAGTCACTTCCTAGGTTCACAGTCACCTTAGGTTAATATTATGTAATTTCTACGGTATTTAGTCTTTTCAGTTTAGTATTAAGTAATTTCCTAAATTCCTAGAACGTTCTTTAATACATCAGCTAGGTGTTAAGTCATTTCTTAAGTTCATAATTATCTCAGCTTAGTCTTAAGTCATTTCTTAGATTATTGGTCAAGTTAGATCAAGTACTGGTCAGTAGAGACAAGCTTTGTCAGATTAGGTTAGGACAGGTCTTCAGATGGATAAACAAGACAAGACAAAATTAGATAAGATAAGAAGTCCTCCTCGGTGGTGTAGTTGACAATATACACTCGCCTTTCTCGCCTTTCAATGCGGGACACTCCGATTCGAATCCTGGTCGGGGAGACAACAACTCGGGCGGTTTTCACTAACCGTCCGAGCTGCCCACCTTGAATGAATCCATAATATGCGATACCAGGGTGGCGCATACTAAAAGCCAAGGTGGAAAAAAGACAAGTCTAGACAAGATTAGATTAGGCTAGACAAGACTATACAAGACTAGAGAAGATCAAATAAGTCCATACAAGTGTATATAGGACTAGTTTTAATTCTAATCTGTTTTAGGGTCGCTTTGGCACAGAAATCGTAAGCTTATAACGCCGGCGTTCCATTTCAACATTTTGGACAGTTTTTTGGACGTTTTCAACGAGAAAGCTTTCGAGCTCGCGGATCTGTTGTTGCCTTTTGCGGATGGCAAGTCGATCAACGTTCAGGACCACATTGTGAATTGTACTTTGGATATAATTTGTGGTGAGTAAAAGGTTTTCAAGTTGCCGAGGTTTTCTTTAAGTTTTCTAGTTTTCAAATTTTCAATATCTTATGTTTTAAAATTTTCAACTTTTCCAAATTTTCTATTAAAATTGTTTCAGAAACGTCGTTGGGTGTCGAATTCGGAGCGATGAAGAAGACCTCTCCTTACGTAACCGCTTTGAAAACGTGAGTTTTAATCCCATCCTTCTTCTAGTGCTCCTCCTATCGGAGATTTGCTATCATCATGGCAATGTACACTTTGTTGACGGCAGCTCTGAACAGTTGGATGTTGGTACAGCCAAACCATTCTCTTAAGTTTCTGAGCCAAGACGTTCGTCTCCTGCCGATGCTCCTTTTCCCGTTTATCTTCCCTTCCAGTAATCCCATCCAGTGCGCTCTAATCCTGCTATCTAGTCTCAGCCGATCTCATCAAATCCTGTCCTCATCCTAACCCGACCTCACAAAACTCGACCTAACCTTACTTAATAGCTTAAACTTTTACTCAAATCCTTAACAACAACAACTCAAATCATCAACAACCACTGAAGTGTTGTCCAGTCCTGTTCAGATTTTTCTAGTCTTTCCGAATCTTGTTTAGTCTTGTCCAGTCTTATGCAGTTTTGTACAGTCCTGTCCAGTTTTGTCCAGTCGCTACTCTAGGTATCAACAACAACCACTCATCTACAACTTCATCTAGAATGTCTCAAATCTTCAACAATATTTCAAAGCATCAACAAGAACTACTCAAAGCATCAACAACAACCACTCAAATCATCAACAACGTCTCAAAGCATCAACAATGTCTCAAATCATGAACAAGAACCTGTCCAGTTTTGTCCAGTCGCTACTCTAGATATCAACAACAACCACTCATCTACAACTTCATCTAGAATGTCTCAAATCTTCAACAATATTTCAAAGCATCAACAAGAACTACTCAAAGCATCAACAACAACCACTCAAATCATCAACAACGTCTCAAAGCATCAACAAGAACTATTCAAAGCAGCAACAACAACCACTCAAATCATCAACAAGAACTACTCAAATCTTTAACAACAACCACTGAAATCTACCTCAACGATTCAAATCACCAGCGATGTATCAAAGCATCAATGAGAAATATTCAAAGCTTCAACAAGAACTACTAAAGCATCAACAACAACCACTCAAAACATCAACAACGTCTCAAAGCATCAATTGTGTCTCAAATCATGAACAAGAACTACTCAAAGCATCGACAACAACCTTTCAACAATGTCTCAAATCATCAACAACCACTCAAATCATCCAAAACGTTTCAAATCAACAACAGTGTCGCAAAGATCAACAAGAACTATTCAAAGCATCAACAACAATCACTCAAATCATCAACCACGTCTCAAATGATCAACAATGACTCAAATCATGAACAAGAACTACTCAAAGCATCAACAAGAACCACTCAAATCATCAACAAGAACTACTCAAATCATCAACAACAACCACTGAAATCATCCACAACGTTTCAAATCACTAACAATGTCTCAAAGCATCAACAAGAACTATTGAAAGCATCAACAACAAGTACTCAAATCATCAACAACGTCTCAAAGGATCAACAGTGACTAAAATTTTCGACAAGAACTACTCAAATCATCAACAACAACCACTGAAATCATCCACAACGTTTCAAATCACCAACGATGTCTCAAAGCATCAACAACAACCACTCAAATCATCAGAAACGTCTCAAAGGATCAACAATGACTCATATCATGAACAAGAACTACTCAAAGCATCAACAACAATCACTGAAATCATCCACAACGTTTCAAATCACCAACTATGTCTCAAAGCATCTACAACAACCACTCAAATCATCAACAACGTCTCAAAGGATCAACAATGCTTTAAATAATGAACAAGAACTAATCAAATCATCATCAACACCCACTCAAGACATCCACAACGTATCAAATCATCAACAATGTCTCAAAGCATCATCAAGAACTACTCAAAGCATCAACAACAACCACTCAAATCATCAGCAACGTCTCAAAGGATCAACAATGACTCATATCATGAACAAGAACTACTCAAAGCATCAACAACAATCACTGAAATCATCCACAACGTTTCAAATCACCAACGATGTCTCAAAGCATCAACAACAACCACTCAAATCATCAACAACGTCTCAAAGGATCAACAATGATTCAAATAATGAACAAGAACTAATCCAATCATCAACAACACCCACTCAAAACATCCACAACGTATCAAATCATCAACAATGTCTCAAAGCATCATCAAGAACTACTCAAAGCATCAACAACAACCACTCAAATCATCAGCAACGTCTCAAAGGATCAACAATGACTCATATCATGAACAAGAACTACTCAAAGCATCAACAACAATCACTGAAATCATCCACGTTTCAAATCACCAACGATGTCTCAAAGCATCTACAACAACCACTCAAATCATCAACAACGTCTCAAAGGATCAACAATGATTCAAATAATGAACAAGAACTAATCAAATCATCAACAACACCCACTCAAAATATCCACAACGTATCAAATCATCAACAATGTCTCAAGGCATCATCAAGAACTACTCAAAGCATCAACAACAACCACTCAAATCATCAACAACGTCTCAAAGCATCAACAATGTCACAAATAATGAACAAGAACTACTCAAAGCATCAACAACAACTACTAAAATCATCAACAACGTCTCAAATCATCAATAAAGTCTGAAAAAATCTACAAGAACTACTCAAAGCATCAACAGCAGCCACTCAAATCATCAACAACGTGTCAAATCATCAACAAAATCTCAAAACATCAATAAGAACTACTCAAAGCATCAACAACAAATAAAATCATCAACAACGTCTCAAATCATCAACAAAGTCTCAAAGCATCAACAAGAATCAAAATCATCAACAACGTCTCAAATCATCAGCAATGTCTCAAATCATGAACAAGAACTAGCTACAACAACAACCACAAATATCAGCAACAACATTACAAATAATCAACAAAGTCTCAAATCATGAACAACGTCTCAAAGCATCAACACTGTCTCAAATCACGAACAATAACTACTTAATGAATCAACAACAACCACTCAAATCATAAACAACGTCTCAAATCATCAATAATGTCTCAAAGCATCAACAAGAACTACTAAAAGCATCTACAACAATCGCTCTAATCATAAACAGCGATTTCAAATCAAATCATCAGCAATGTCTCATATCATGAACAAGAACTAGCATCAACAACAACTACTCAAATTATCAAAAGCGTTTCAAATCATCAACAACGTCTCAAATCATCAACAATGCCTCAAAGCATCAACACTGTCTCAAATCATGAACAATAACGACTCAAAGCGTCCAGAACTACTACTAAAATCATTAAAAATGTCTCAAATCATTAACACCGTCCCAAAGCATCAAACTGTCTAAAATCAGGAGCATTAACTACTCAAAGAATCAACAACAACCACTCAAATCATAAACAACTTCTCAAATCTTCAACATTGTCTCAAACCATCAACAACAGTTACTCAAAGCATCAACAACAGCTCAAATCATAAAGAACGTCTCAAATCATCAACAAAGTCTGAAAGCATCAACAAGAAATACTGAAAGCATCAACAACAACCACTAAAATCATCAACAACGTCTCAAATCATCAATAGTCTGAAAAAATCAACAAGAATTACTCAAAGCATCAACAACAACCACTCAAATCATCAACAAGGTATCAAAGCATCAACAAAGTCTCAAAGCATCAACAAGAACTACTTAAAGCATCAACAACAGCTACTAAAATCATCAACAACATTTCAAATCATCAACAAAGTCTCAATGTATCAACAAGAATCAAATCATCAACAACGTCTCAAATCATCAGCAATGTCTCAAATCATTAACAAGAACTGGCATCAACAACAGCCACTCAAATCATAAACAGCGTCCCAAATCATCAACAATGTCTCAAAGCATCAACAAGAACAACTCAAAGCATCAACAACAACCGTTCAAATCATAAACAACGTCTCAAATCATCAGCAATGTCTCAAATAATGAACAAGAACTAGCATCAAAAACAACCACTCAAATCATCAACAACGTCTTAAATCATCAACAACGCTTCAAAGCATCAACACTGTCTCAAACCACGAACAATAACTACTCCAAGAATCAACAATAACCACTCAAATCATCAACTATGTCTCAAATCATCAACACCGTCTCAATGCATCAACACTGTCTCAAATCATGGACAATAACTACTCAAATAATCAACAACAACCATTCAAATCATAAATAACGTCTCAAATCATCAACAATGTCTCAAAAAATCAACAAGAACTACTTAAAGCATCAACAACAACCAATCAAATCTTCAACAAAGTGTCAAATCATAAACAATAACTACTCAAAGAATCAACAACAACCACTCAAATCATCAACAATATCTAAAATCATCAACGCTGTCTCAATACATCAACCCTGTCTCAAATCATGGACAATAACTACTTAAATAATCAACAACAACGAAAGAAATCATAAACAACGTCTCAAATCATCAACAATGCATCAAAGCATCAACAAGAACTATTCAAATCATCAACAACAGCCGATGTTCGGTTTAATCTAGTCTTGCTTAATCCTATCTTGTCTAGTCTTGTCCAGTCTTATCCAGTCTTGTCCAGTATTGTTTAGTCTTGTCCAGTCTTGTTCATTCATGTCTAGTCTTGTTACAAGTTTCGTTTCCTAATTCGAAGTGAATTTCAGAATAAGCAGTCTAGCTGTGGACAGATTCACCAAGCCGTGGACCACGAACGAATTTTTGTATAAGTTGACCGCGGACGGGAAAAAGTTCCACAAGGCTATGGCCATCACGCACCAAGTTGCCGATAAAGTAAGTGCACATAAACTACACGGACCACTACTTGATCAATTTCACGTTAATACAACTTCGCGTTGATACAACTTCCCGCTGTTACAAATTCACGTTAATATAACTTCATGTGGTTACAACTTCGCGTTGGTACAACTTCACGTCGTTACAACTTCACGTCGTTAAACATTCAAGTTAAGATAACTTCATGTTGATAGAACTTCGGGTTGATGCAACTTGACCTTGTTACAAATTCTCGTTAATATAACTTCATGTTGATACAACTTCGCGTTGATACAACTTGACGTTGTTACAAATTCACGTTAATTTAACTTCATGCTGATACAACTTCGCGGTGATACAACTCCTTCTTGAAGTGCCGTACTCTCTCAAGACCGTAGGCAACCTCTCGCGCATATTTGTGGAACGCATCATCCACAAATATACGGAACCTTCAGTTTTATTGCCGTTTCCGAACGGCACTAGTTGAGAGGTTTTTCTTGGCAGAATTACTCGTGGTAGTTTGGCTTTGTTTTTCACGAGGTGGCCACAACATAGTTCCGTAAAAAATCCTCACTGCTTGCCCGGGCTTGAACTCGGGATCTCATGCATGGCAAGCGGATGCGTTCACCACCACACCACTGTGACCACCCATAATACAACTTCACGTTGTTACAAATTCACGTTAAGATAACTTCACGTTGATACAACTTCACGTTAATAATGCAACGTCAACGTTGATATTTAACATTGATACAAACTAAACGTTGACAACTTTTAAACGAACTAGACGATCACACTGACTACCTTGATACAACTTCACTTCGATTCAATTTGATGTGAAGTTGTTTCAACATGAAGTTATATCAACGTGAAGTTGCCACATCATTTAAATGCGACTCTTGTTGTGTTGCAGGTTTTGCAAGAACGAAAGAAGTCGCTCAAGTCTGACGTGGTGGACGCCGTGAGCGCGGAGGACGCCCTGCTGGGCAAGAAGAAGCGCCGGGCCTTCTTGGACTTGCTGATCGCCGCTTCGCAAAACGGCAAGAAACTCACGGACTACGAGATCCGACAGGAAATCGACGCAATTTTGTTCGCCGTAAGTTAGACTATACAGACTAGGCAGACTAGACGGACTGGACGGACTGAACGGACTGGTTGGACTGGCCGGACTCTACCCTCTCAAGGGCGTAGGCAACCTCTCGCGCATATTTGTGGACGGACTGGCCGGACTCTACCCTCTCAAGAGCGTAGGCAACCTCTCGCGAATATTTGTGGACGGACTGGCCGGACTGGACAGACTAGACATACTATACTAGACAAGAAGAGACCTAACCTAACATAACTAGACTTAATTTGAATGATTTTAGGGTCATGATACAACATCAACTGGGGTCACCTGGACTCTGTTCCTTTTGGGCAATCATCCCGATGTTCAGGTAAGTTTTTGGAAAAACATGACAAATTTAATTTTTTTCAAAATCGACTCAGAATCTCAATAACGAAATCTTCTTGGATTTAGGACAAAGTTAGGGCCGAGATCGAAGACGTCCTTCAAGGGCAGGAGCGCAACCTGACCTCGCAGGATCTAGCCCAGCTGAAGTACCTAGAGCGCGTAATCAAGGAGACCCAAAGGCTTTACCCAAACGTACCAATCATCGCAAGAGAATTATCCGAAGGCGTCACAATTGGTACAAAACACGAATTGTCTTGTTTTGTCCAGTCTTGTCTTATCTATGTAGTCTTGTCTGTCTAGTCTGCTCCATCTAACCTAACTCGGCTTTTTTGTTGCAGACAACAATTTCATACCAGCGGGGGTCTCGACGGCCATGCACATATACAACGTCCACCACGACCCTGAGACTTACCCCGACCCGGAACGCTTTGACCCAGATCGCTTCCTCCCCGAAAACAGCCAAGGGCGCCATCCCTACGCCTTCATCCCCTTCAGCGCCGGCCCCAGAAACTGCATAGGTAATTGACTAACCAAACAAGATTATACAGAGACTAGACAACTTCACATTGATGCAAGTTCACTTTGATGCAAACATACGTTGATGCAAGTTAACGTTCATGCAAGTTTACGTTGGTGCATGTTCATGTTGATGCAAGTTCACGTTGATGCAAGTTGACGTAGTTATTCACGTTGATGCATGTTCAAGTTGTTACAACTTCACATTGATACAAATTCACGTTGAGGTAAGTTGATGTAGGTGTAAGTTCACGTTGATATAAATCCATGTTGATGCAAGTTGACGTAGTTGTAAGTTCACGTTGATGCATGTTCATGTTGATGTAAGTTCACGTTGATGCAAGTTGACGTAGTTGCAAGTTCACATTGATGCATGTTCCTGTTGATGTAAGTTCACGTTGATACAAATTCACTTTGATGCAACTAGTCTTAGTTGTAAGTTGACGTAGTTGTAAGTTCACGTTAACGCATGTTGATGTAAGTTCATTTTGATATAAATTCACGTTGATGCAAGCTAACGTAGTTGTAAGTTCACGTTGACGCAAGTTTATGTTGATGTAAGTTCACGTTGATACAAATTCACGTTGATGCAAGTAGTTTTAGTTGTAAGTTCACGTTAACGCATCTTCATGTTGATGTAAGTTCATTTTGATACAAATTCACGTTGATGCAAGTTGTACGTTCACGTTGTTGGATGTTCATGTTGATGCAAGTTCCCGTTGCTATAAATTCACGTTGATGCAAGTTGACGTAATTGTAAGTTCACGTTGTTGCATGTTCATATTGATGTAAGTTCACGTTGATACAATTTCACGTTGATGCAAATAGTCTCAGTTGTAAGTTGACGTAGTTGTAAGTTCACGTTAACGCATATTCATGTTGATGTAAGTTCATTTTGATACAAATTCACGTTGATACAAGTTGTACGTTCACGTTGTTGGATGTTCATGTTGATGTAAGTTCACCTTGATGCAAGTTGACGTAATTGTAAGTTCACGTTGATGCATGTTCATGTTGATGTAAGTTTACGTTGATACAATTTCACGTTGATGCAAATAGTCTTAGTTGTAAGTTGACGTAGTTGTAAGTTCACGTTAACGCATATTGATGTAAGTTCATTTTGATATAAATTCACGTTGATGCAAGCTAACGTAGTTGTAAGTTCACGTTGACGCAAGTTTATGTTGATGTAAGTTCACGTTGATACAAATTCACGTTGATGCAAGTAGTTTTGGTTGTAAGTTGACGTAGTTGTAAGTTCACGTTAACGCATGTTCATGTTGATGTAAGTTCATTTTGATACAAATTCACGTTGATGCAAGTTGTACGTTCACGTTGATGGATGTTCATGTTGATGTAAGTTCACGTTGCTATAAATTCACGTTGATGCAAGTTGAAGTAATTGTAAGTTCACGTTGATGCATGTTCATATTGATGTAAGTTCACGTTGATACAATTTCACGTTGATGCAAGTTGACGTAGTTGTAGGATCAGGTTGATGATGCAGGCTTATGTTGATGTAAGTTCACGTTGATACAAATTCACGTTAATGCAAGTTGACGTAGTTGTAAGTTCACGTTGATGCATGTTCATGTTGATGTAAGTTCATTTTGATACAAATTTACATTGATATAAGTTGCCGTAGTTTTAAGTTCACGTTGATGCATGTTCATGTTGATGTAAGTTCACGTTGATGGTTGATTGATGTTTCACGCAAGTTCAGGTTAACGCATTTTCATGTTGAGGTAGGTTCATTTTGATACAAATTTACGTTGATGCAAGTTGACGTAGTTTTAAGTTCACGTTGATTCATGTTCATGTTGATGTAAGTTCGCATTGATACAAATTCACGTTGATGCAAGTAGTCTTAGTTGTAAGTTGACGTAGTTGTAAGTTCACGTTAACGCATGTTCATGTAAGTTCATTTTGATACAAATTCACGTTGATGCAAGTAGACTTAGTTGTAAGTTCACATTCACGCTACTGCTAGTTCACATTGATACAACTTCATGTGGACGCAATCAAGACAAGATTATAAACAGAATCATCAAGCTGGACGACCTCTGCTTATTGTTTGTAGGTCAGAAGTTTGCAATGATGGAGCAGAAGATAATCCTGGTGGCGCTGTTGAACCGGTTCAGGGTGCGGGCGCTGCAGCGGCCGGAAGACATCAAACTCCTGTTCCAGATCGTGCTGAAGCCGCTCGACGGGCTGCCGCTCGTCCTGCAGAGGATCGACAGGACGTCCAAGTAGATTCTGTATTTCGTTTCTCCGCAATGCTTGAGGAAACGTGCCGATTATTATTATTTATTTCTTTGTTTAAATAAATACTTTCTTTAGGGATTTATAATCATTTAGACTAGTCTAGATCAAATTAGTATAGATTGATCTACACTTGATAAGATAAGACAATATTAGACAAGATTGGACAAGGCTGGACACCACAGGAGACAAGACTAGACTAGACAAGACTAAACTAGATAAGACTAGATAAGACTAGACTAGACAAGACTAGGCAAGACTAGACAAGACTAGACAAGACTAGACAAGACTAGACAAGACTAGACAAGACTAGATAAGACTAGACAAGACTAGACAAGACTAGACAAGACTAGACAAGACTAGACAAGACTAGACAAGACTAGACTAGACAAGTCTAGACTAGACAAGACTAGACTAGACAAGACTAGACAAGACTAGACAAGACTAGACAAGACTAGACAAGACTAGACAAGACTAGACAAGACTAGACAAGACTAGACAAGACTAGACAAGACTAGACAAGACTAGACAAGACTAGACAAGACTAGACAAGACTAGACAAGACTAGACAAGACTAGACAAGACTAGACAAGACTAGACAAGACTAGACAAGACTAGACAAGACTAGACAAGACTAGACAAGACTAGACAAGACTAGACAAGACTAGACAAGACTAGACAAGACTAGACAAGACTAGACAAGACTAGACAAGACTAGACAAGACTAGACAAGACTAGACAAGACTAGACAAGACTAGACAAGACTAGACAAGACTAGACAAGACTAGACAAGACTAGACAAGACTAGACAAGACTAGACAAGACTAGACAAGACTAGACAAGACTAGACAAGACTAGACAAGACTAGACAAGACTAGACAAGACTAGACAAGACTAGACAAGACTAGACAAGACTAGACAAGACTAGACAAGACTAGACAAGACTAGACAAGACTAGACAAGACTAGACAAGACTAGACAAGACTAGACAAGACTAGACAAGACTAGACAAGACTAGACAAGACTAGACAAGACTAGACAAGACTTAGACAAGTCTAGACTAGACAAGACTAGACTCGACAAGACTAGACAAGACTAGACAAGACTAGACAAGACTAGACAAGACTAGACAAGACTAGACAAGACTAGACAAGACTAGACAAGACTAGACAAGACTAGACAAGACTAGACAAGACTAGACAAGACTAGACAAGACTAGACAAGACTAGACAAGACTAGACAAGACTAGACAAGAGTAGACAAGACTAGACAAGACTAGACAAGACTAGACAAGACTAGACAAGACTAGACAAGACTAGACAAGACTAGACAAGACTAGACAAGACTAGACAAGACTAGACAAGACTAGACAAGAGTAGACAAGACTAGACAAGAGTAGACAAGACTAGACAAGACTAGACAAGACTAGACAAGACTAGACAAGACTAGACAAGACTAGACAAGACTAGACAAGACAAGACTAGACAAGACTAGACTAGACAAGACTAGACAAGACTAGACAAGACTAGACAAGACTAGACAAGACTAGACAAGACTAGACAAGACTAGACAAGACTAGACAAGACTAGACAAGACTAAACAAGACTTGACAAGACTAAACAAGTCTAGACAAGACTAAACAGGCCTAGACAAAACTAGACAAAACTAGACTGGACAAGACTAGACAAGACTAGACAAGACTAGACAAGACTAGACAAGAGTAGACAAGACTAGACAAATCTAGACAAGACTAAATAAGACTAGACAATACTAGACAATACTAGACAAGTCTAGACAAGACTAGACAAGACTAGACAAGCCTAAACAAGACTAGACAAGACTAAATAAGACTAGACGAGACAAGACAAGATAAAACAAAAGTAGTCAAGACTACGCAAGACTAGATAATACAAGACTACGCAAGAGTAGACAAGACATGATTAAACAAGACTTGAGAAGTTTGCAATGATGGAGCAGAAGATAATCCTGGTGGCGCTATTGAACCGGTTCAGGGTGCGGATGCTAGGCTAGACTTGAGTTTTGGTGACTTGAGTGAAAATCGTCGTTGTCTTTGATCGAACTCGCAAATGTCCCATTCCAGCGTAACTTTCTCTACACCGCTGCAAATCTGCTCAGTTTCGTTCTGGGTTTAAGGTCTTCACACTCTTGGCTTATACCTGACTGCCGGCTAGGTCCTCTGCGTACATCCGCCTGTCCAACACGATGGACGAATTCAGTTGCTCTAGGCCAGGATTCTTTCTGCTGGTGAAATGACCGCCCCATAATATATCGGACCAAAAGAACATGAAATTGTTGGTAGTTAGAACTGGAGTAGTCTTAACTGTTTTGTCTTGTCTGTTCAGCTTTGTCTGACTAGTCTCGTCCGGCTTGTCTGTCTAGGACTGTCTCATGTCAGTCCGACCTTGTCTGTCTAGTCCTGTCTGTCTAGTCTGTCTTGTCTGTCTAGTCTGTCTAGTCTGTCTAGTCTGTCTAGTCTGTCTAGTCTTGTCTTGTCTGTCTTGTCTGTCTTGTCCGTCTTGTCCGTCTTGTCCGTCTTGTCCGTCTTGTCCGTCTTGTCCGTCTTGTCCGTCTTGTCCGTCTTGTCCGTCTTGTCCGTCTTGTCCGTCTTGTCCGTCTTGTCCGTCTTGTCTGTCTTGTCTGTCTTGTCTGTCTTGTCTGTCTTGTCTGTCTTGTCTGTCTTGTCTGTCTTGTCTGTCTTGTCTGTCTTGTCTGTCTTGTCTGTCTTGTCTGTCTTGTCTGTCTTGTCTGTCTTGTCTGTCTTGTCTGTCTTGTCTGTCTTGTCTGTCTTGTCTGTCTTGTCTGTCTTGTCTGTCTTGTCTGTCTTGTCTGTCTTGTCTGTCTTGTCTGTCTTGTCTGTCTTGTCTGTCTTGTCTGTCTTGTCTGTCTTGTCTGTCTTGTCTGTCTTGTCTGTCTTGTCTGTCTTGTCTGTCTTGTCTGTCTTGTCTGCCTTGTCTGCCTTGTCTGTCTTGTCTGTCTTGTCTGTCTTGTCTGTCTTGTCTCTCTTGTCTCTCTTGTCTCTCTTGTCTCTCTTGTCTCTCTTGTCTCTCTTGTCTCTCTTGTCTCTCTTGTCTCTCTTGTCTCTCTTGTCTCTCTTGTCTCTCTTGTCTCTCTTGTCTCTCTTGTCTGTCTTGTCTGTCTTGTCTGTCTTGTCTGTCTTGTCTGTCTTGTCTGTCTTGTCTGTCTTGTCTGTCTTGTCTGTCTTGTCTGTCTTGTCTGTCTTGTCTGTCTTGTCTGTCTTGTCTGTCTTGTCTGTCTTGTCTGTCTTGTCTGTCTTGTCTGTCTTGTCTGTCTTGTCTGTCTTGTCTGTCTTGTCTGTCTTGTCTGTCTTGTCTGTCTTGTCTGTCTTGTCTGTCTTGTCTGTCTTGTCTGTCTTGTCTGTCTTGTCTGTCTTGTCTGTCTTGTCTGTCTTGTCTGTCTTGTCTGTCTTGTCTGTCTTGTCTGTCTTGTCTGTCTTGTCTGTCTTGTCTGTCTTGTCTGTCTTGTCTGTCTTGTCTGTCTTGTCTGACTTGTCTGTCTTGTCTGTCTTGTCTGTCTTGTCTGTCTTGTCTGTCTTGTCTGTCTTGTCTGTCTTGTCTGTCTTGTCTGTCTTGTCTGTCTTGTCTGTCTTGTCTGTCTTGTCTGTCTTGTCTGTCTTGTCTGTCTTGTCTGTCTTGTCTGTCTTGTCTGTCTTGTCTGTCTTGTCTGTCTTGTCTGTCTTGTCTGTCTTGTCTGTCTTGTCTGTCTAGTCTGTCTAGTCTGTCTAGTCTGTCTAGTCTGTCTAGTCTGT
The DNA here is from genome assembly GCA_944588485.1 of Phosphuga atrata. Lineage (NCBI taxonomy): Eukaryota > Metazoa > Arthropoda > Insecta > Coleoptera > Silphidae > Phosphuga > Phosphuga atrata. The sequence goes on from OX155906.1 coordinate 22,868,779, forward strand.
CTATCTTGTCTGTCCTGTCTGTCTTGTCTGTCTTGCCTGTATTGCCTGTCTTGTCTGTCCCCACACAGCACAGGGTCATGCTGAGGATATCCTATGGATATCGTATCTAACTTAAAAAGATATCATGGGATTATCCCGAGATATCCATTGGGATCTCTCCGGGATATCTCTAGGATACAAATATGTCCATCCTAATTAAGAGGTGCCTAGGATATATAATTAAGAGGTGCCTAGGATATACACAAATGTCATAAGATATCCCGCGACATATCTGGGATATTCTGAGGTAAAAGTATCCAACGGGATATCAAAGGGATGTCTATAGGATATACCGGATATCTTTAGGCCTTTGGAATCCTGAGATATCCTGTGGTGGGTGGGTTATCTTGCCAGTGAATTGTGAATAATTGTGACTTTTGTATTGTCTAGACAAAATGTATATTAATTAGTTAATTGCTTCGTAAAATTAACTAATTCATTGACTTTTTATTAATTTGAATTTGAAAGTAAAGAAAGAAAACTTCGATAGTTTCGAAAACACTTTTCCACTAGACAGTAAGGGATTGTACTAACCGAATCAAATTGACACTGTCAAATCTAAAGCAGCTTACGTTACGACACGTGCAACTGTCCCGCTTTTTTTAGTTTGCTTTGGCTTACTAGGATCCACGGGGCTCGTCTTAACCCTCAGCTAGGGTCTTCTGCTTGATGATAGAGCTGGTGGCCCCAAAAGCAGGAAGCGAAGGCTCCTATAGTCGGTGGTACATTCGACCATGCTCTACGCAATTCCGGCGTGGGCGAGTGCTATGGCGAACAAAACGACCAGTAAAAAACGCAAAATGGCAATTAGAGTATTTACTGCAAAGCGTAATCTCCGTTGTAATTTCTGCTATAGTTCCAATAGACTTAATGGTACGACAGATCTCTGCGAGCGAGCAAGAACAATCGACGATTGCACTAAAAGTGAAAGGAAGAAAGCTGCCCGGGCACGAACATATCAGGCATGGCAAGAAGAGTAGCAGTTGTCGAATAAGGCCCAATGGACCAGTATCCTTATACCTCATGTCGGGCATGGGTGTCAGGAAAGGACGGTGAAATCAACTTCCTTCTCACAGAAATGATAAGCGGGCATGGATTTGATGCATGTACGTAAATTATACTTTAAGGACTACCTGCATAACATCCGCAGGGCAATCGATTGCGGACAGCGCTCTCCACATTGCATCTTCGAATGTGGGAAAGAGAAGCGTGGGAAAACAAAACTTCTAGAGCCGACAGATCTGATCTGCCAAATGATTAACTCACTCTTAATTATTATTAACCCCTCGGGGGAACCTTAACCCCTAGAGGGCGCGTCCCCAGGTGGCGGATAGGGGAATACCCGCCAAGCCTAGTTTGGAGTGTAGGGGTGAAATAAAATAACCTCCTCGGACCAAAATTTAGGTTGAGCGTAAGGTTAACTACCCTGCCTCGGAAAACAAAAAACAGTTATGAAAACTACGAATGCGCCTCGGAACCGGACGGATCACACAGAAAAATGCATCGAAAAAGGAATATAGAGGAGTATATAGAGAAGAAATACCGAACAATTGGAAAGAAAGTATTATAATCCCCATACACAAGAAGGGGGATGAATGTAGTGTGCCAAATACAGGGGCATCTCATTGATAAATACGTCATGCAAGATACTATCGATAATTATCCTGCAGCGCTAGAGGACGGTACCTACAGAATCAGGCACAATAACTAACTCTACGATCTACGAACATCGGGAAGACATAATCACATGGGTCCTAGTATCCTCCTCAGGATCTTCCTCTTATTAAGTTCTAGTTTCCTGAGTGGGCCATTTCAAGGGCGTACCCAGCGAGGGGCAGGGGTGGGCAGCTGACCCCCCCCCCCCCCCTTCGGGTGCAAAGAGCACGGTGAAGCAGTTCTGAAATTATACGACAGATGGATACTTCATTTTATAAAACAAAATTCATTTCATAATCCTCCAAACAAATATGAGCTGTTCCGCCACTAATTCATATCCTGGGTACGCCCTTGGGCCATTTAAATTCATGAAATGGTGGACCATTTCAAGAGGCACTCTGAGGCATAGAGAGCTGTCCCGTTTGTTTCAAATATGTCCCGTTTCCACATTGGCTTCAAACTTGAAAACTTGTATATTTGAAAAGCAGAAAACATAAGAATTGATACACGAAATCTCAGTAAGAACACCTTACGTCTTGATGTCTCATCGAATTGAAAGAATGTAAACGCTCGATATATGCGAGACAGTTTTGCAATCGTTAAATTTGGAAACGGCAATCGACGAGTCACAGACCGACGAAACAACAATATATCATTAAAATATGCAAATCAAGCTGATAATTCTACAATTTACCAATTTCCTTCAGTCAAAGAAGTATAAAATGGCAAGTTTATTGGCAATAACAGCACAATTCAGTTTTCAAGAGCGTTTATTCAAGAACTTCTATTGTCGTAAGTTAAATATAAATGGACTAGACAAGACTAGACGGACAAGATTAGATAGACAAGACTAAACAGACTAGACTAAATAGACGAGACTAGATAGACAAGACTAGACAGACAAGAGTAGACAGACTAGACTAGGTAGAAAAGACTAGACAGACAAGACTAGATAGACAAGATTAGACAGACAAGACTAGACAGACAAGATTAGACAGACAAGACTAGAGAGACAAGACTAGACAGATTAGACTAGACTAGACAGACAATACTAGATATACAAGACTATATACAGACAAGACTAGACAGACAAGGACAGACAGAAAAGACTAGACAGACAAGATTAGACAGACAATACTAGACAGACTAGACTAGACAGACAATACTAGATAGACAACACTATATACAGAGAAGACTGGACATACAAAACTAGACAGACAAGACTAGACAGACAAGATTAGACAGACAAGACTAGACAGACAAGACTAGACAGACTAGACTAGACAGACAATACTAGATAGACAAGACTATATACAGACAAGACTAGACAGACAAAACTAGACAGACAAGACTAGACAGACAAGATTAGACAGACAAGACTAGACAGACAAGACTAGACAGACTAGACTAGACAGACAATACTAGATAGACAAGACTATATACAGACAAAACTAGACAGATAAAACTAGACAGACAAGACTAGACAGACAAGATTAGACAGACAAGACTAGACAAACAAGACTAGACAGACAAGACTTGATAGACGAGACTAGATAGACAAGATTAGACAAACAAGACTAGACAGACAAGATTAGACAGACAAGACTAGACAGACTAGACTAGACAGACAATACTACATAGACAAGACTATATACAGACAAGACTAGACAGACAAAACTAGACAGACAAGACTAGACAGACAAGTCTAGACAGACAAGCCAAAACATACAAGACTAGACAGACAAGACTAGACAGACAAGACTAGACAGACAAGACTAGACAGACAAGACTAGACAGACAAGACTAGACAGACAAGACTAGACAGACAAGACTAGACAGACAAGACTAGACAGACAAGACTAGACAGACAAGACTAGACAGACAAGACTAGGCGGGCAAAACTAGACAAGACGAAAGAAGGCTAGACATGCTCAAACTAGACCAAATAAACATGTTTCTTTGGTTTCTATATTTTCAGCGAAGTTTCGCGAAATGTTTGCTATATATGGCGTCGCAGCTTCCTGTGCGCTGTTGTTATACTTCCGGAATTTCCTGAGGATCCAGTGGTACGTGGACAAACTTCCGGGATTGCCTAAATGGCCTATCGTTGGTACTGCCTACTCCCACATAGGCCTAACACGAGATAGTAAGTAGAAACAAGATTTAACTTATCTGCCGTCACGACTGCCTAGTGTTGCCTACCTAGTCTTGTATGCCTAGTCTTTTGTCTGTCTGGTATATCTAGTCTTGTCTGTCTAGTCTTGTTTGTCTAATCTTGTCTGTCTAGTCGTGTCTGTCTAGTCTGTCTAGTCTTGTCTGTCTAGTCTTGTCTGTCTAGTCTTGTCTGTCTAGTCTTGTCTGTCTAGTCTTGTCTGGCTAGTCTTGTCTGTCTAGTCTTGTCTGTCTAGTCTTGTCTGTCTAGTCTTGTCTGTCTAGTCTTGTCTGTCTAGTCTTGTCTGTCTAGTCTTGTCTGTCTAGTCTTGTCTGTCTAGTCTTGTCTGTCTAGTCTTGTCTGTCTAGTCTTGTCTGTCTAGTCTTGTCTGTCTAGTCTTGTCTGTCTAGTCTTGTCTGTCTAGTCTTGTCTGTCTAGTCTTGTCTGTCTAGTCTTGTCTGTCTAGTCTTGTCTGTCTAGTCTTGTCTGTCTAGTCTTGTCTGTCTAGTCTTGTCTGTCTAGTCTTGTCTGTCTAGTCTTGTCTGTCTAGTCTTGTCTGTCTAGTCTTGTCTGTCTAGTCTTGTCTGTCTAGTCTTGTCTGTCTAGTCTTGTCTGTCTAGTCTTGTCTGTCTAGTCTTGTCTGTCTAGTCTTGTCTGTCTAGTCTTGTCTGTCTAGTCTTGTCTGTCTAGTCTTGTCTGTCTAGTCTTGTCTGTCTAGTCTTGTCTGTCTAGTCTTGTCTGTCTAGTCTTGTCTGTCTAGTCTTGTCTGTCTAGTCTTGTCTGTCTAGTCTTGTCTGTCTAGTCTTGTCTGTCTAGTCTTGTCTGTCTAGTCTTGTCTGTCTAGTCTTGTCTGTCTAGTCTTGTCTGTCTAGTCTTGTCTGTCTAGTCTTGTCTGTCTAGTCTTGTCTGTCTAGTCTTGTCTGTCTAGTCTTGTCTGTCTAGTCTTGTCTGTCTAGTCTTGTCTGTCTAGTCTTGTCTGTCTAGTCTTGTCTGTCTAGTCTTGTCTGTCTAGTCTTGTCTGTCTAGTCTTGTCTGTCTAGTCTTGTCTGTCTAGTCTTGTCTGTCTAGTCTTGTCTGTCTAGTCTTGTCTGTCTAGTCTTGTCTGTCTAGTCTTGTCTGTCTAGTCTTGTCTGTCTAGTCTTGTCTGTCTAGTCTTGTCTGTCTAGTCTTGTCTGTCTAGTCTTGTCTGTCTAGTCTTGTCTGTCTAGTCTTGTCTGTCTAGTCTTGTCTGTCTAGTCTTGTCTGTCTAGTCTTGTCTGTCTAGTCTTGTCTGTCTAGTCTTGTCTGTCTAGTCTTGTCTGTCTAGTCTTGTCTGTCTAGTCTTGTCTGTCTAGTCTTGTCTGTCTAGTCTTGTCTGTCTAGTCTTGTCTGTCTAGTCTTGTCTGTCTAGTCTTGTCTGTCTAGTCTTGTCTGTCTAGTCTTGTCTGTCTAGTCTTGTCTGTCTAGTCTTGTCTGTCTAGTCTTGTCTGTCTAGTCTTGTCTGTCTAGTCTTGTCTGTCTAGTCTTGTCTGTCTAGTCTTGTCTGTCTAGTCTTGTCTGTCTAGTCTTGTCTGTCTAGTCTTGTCTGTCTAGTCTTGTCTGTCTAGTCTTGTCTGTCTAGTCTTGTCTGTCTAGTCTTGTCTGTCTAGTCTTGTCTGTCTAGTCTTGTCTGTCTAGTCTTGTCTGTCTAGTCTTGTCTGTCTAGTCTTGTCTGTCTAGTCTTGTCTGTCTAGTCTTGTCTGTCTAGTCTTGTCTGTCTAGTCTTGTCTGTCTAGTCTTGTCTGTCTAGTCTTGTTTGTCTAGCATTGTCTGTGTAGATTGTCTAGTCTTACTTGCCTAGTCTTGTCTGTCTAGTATTGTCTGTCTAGTATTGTCTGTCTAGTAATGTCGGTCTACTCTTGTCTGTCTAATCTTGTCTGCCTAGTCTTGTCTGTCTAGTTTTGTCTATCTAGTCTTGTTTGTCTAGTATTGTCTGCCTAGTCTTGTTTATCTAGCTTTGCCTGTCTAGTCGGTCGTCTTGTCTATCTAGCATTGTCTGTCTAGACTGTTTAGTCTTACCTGCCTAGTCTTGTCTGTTTAGTCTTGTTTGTCTAGTCTTGTTTGTCTAGTCTTGTCTGTCTAGTTTTGTCTGTCTAGTCTTGTATATCTAATCTTGTCTGTCTAATTTTATCTGTCTAGTCTTGGATTTCTAATCTTGTCTGCCTCGATTCGTTTAATCTCGTTGGATTTCAGACATATTTGAGTACATAAGGGACCGCAACAAAGATTTCAAGTCGATCTATCGCTGCTGGTATGGTCTATGGCCGAGTGTTCACCTGCTGAAACCTGAATATTGTGAGGTAAAAAAACGATGATTTATCAAAGTTACACGCAACAACACCGATATTTGTTTGCAGACAATCCTGAGCTGTTCCACGTCCAAGGGACTACACAGTGCCTTCGAGCCCTGGCTAGGCGACGGCCTTTTCACAATAAAATCATGTAAAGTAACTAGCTTAGTATCATTAGTCAGAATGTACTTGTCTGTCTATTCTTGACTATTTAATCTTGTTGTACTAGTTTTTTATGAGTATGAAGGTCATGTCTATTCCTGGCAACATGGAGTTTTTTCAACTTGAAGTTGCTTCAATATGAATTTATTGCTACAAATAGTTTTTTGCAACATGAAGTTGTTTCAACATGAAGTTGTTGCAACGAATGTTATTTAACTACACTAGTTAGTCTGTGGCAGTACAAAGGCAGTGTAGGCAGTCTGTGACAGTACAAAGTTGTTTCAACGTGAAGTTGGTTCAAAATAAAGTTGTTTTTAAGATGAAGTTGTTTCAAGACGAAGTTGTTTTTAAGATTAAACTGTTTTAAAGAAGACGTTGTTTCGAGTTGAAGTTGTTACAAGATGAAGTTGTTTCAAGATGAAGTTGTTTCAAGTCGTAGTTGCTTTTAAGATTAAATTGTTTTTAAAATTAAGTTGTTTCAAGATGAAGTTGTTTCAACATGAAGTTGTTTCAAGATGAATTGTTTTAAGATGTAGTTGTTTTTGAGATTAAATTGGTTTTAAGATGACGTTGTTTCAAGATGAAGTTGCTTCAAGACCTAGTTGTTTTTAAGATTAAATTGTTTTTAAGATGACGTTGTTTCAAGATGAAGTTGTTTCAAGATGAAGTTGTTTCAAGATTTATTTGTTTTTAAGATGAAGTTGTTTCAAGCTGAAGTTATTCCAAGATGAAGTTGTTTAAAGAGGAAGTTGTTTCAAGTTGTAGTTGTTTTTAAGATGTTCTTTTTAAGATAAAGTTGTTTCAAGCTGAAGTTATTCCAATATGCAGTTGTTTCAAGATGTATTTGTTTTTAAGATTAAGTTGATTTTAGGATGACGGTGTTTCAAGATGAAGTTGTTTCAATGTCAAGCTTGGCATTCTGTTTGTTTTAGCGTCCAGGTGGCACAGGAACCGGAAGTTGATAGCTCCCACGTTCCATTACAAAATTCTGGAGAATTTCCTGGATGTTTTCAACGAGAAGGGGTGCGAGTTGGCGGGGCATTTGAGTGGTTTGGCGGACGGGAACGAGCAGAACTTGCACGATTTGATCACTCGATGCACTTTGGATGTCATTTGTGGTAGGTGGAGTTTTTTTTGTCTCAAAAAAGTTAGACACATAGAGCTTTTTAAAGTGCGGTCCAGACGCTACGTTTTGCACAACCTTTTGTTTGCGCAGTCTTAGGACGGAATGAAAACATTGCAATTTTTAGAGCGTCTACACGGTGCAGATATATCTGTATATTTCGCACAGTTTTAGTGAAATCGTCATGGAGGAGGTACTAGTCTTCTCATTTTTTAACAAAATGAATCGGAAAACGGAGCTACCGTCTTCATGGATATCTATGCTCTCTAGCTCAGTTATAGCTGCAACTGTACCGTCTTCGCGCCGTTTTCAAAACTGCCCTCTTTTCCTATCTGCACACAACGTTTTATCTGCAACGTGTTGAACTGTGCAGATAAAAGGTTGTGCAAAACGTCTGGTACGTCCTTTACGTTTAGTGCGCATCCGCCAAATTTGAAAGGCGGGAATATGAAAGTTTCGAGCACATATTTAGTTATGAAAAAGTGCCCTAACTTTTTGACGTATAACATTGCGGAAATTGACACCAAAAAATTTCAACTATGAAAAGGTCTATTGCTTCGGCTAGTTAGATTGGATGGACAAAATCTCGAATGTTTTCTCCTCAGAAACTTCGTTGGGAATCGACATTGGAGCCATGACGAAGGCGTCCGAATACGTCAGCGCCATAATGAAGTGAGTTTTTTTTTTGCAAATTTTATCGACAAATAATTTAAATTCTCTCTATAACTGCAAAATTTACAAGTTTACGAAAAGTTTCACAACTTGTTCCTTTTGTTTTCACTGCATTTTAAATTGTTTTGTTTCTATTGCAAAATTTATTTACGTCAATAAATCATTTGATGCAAATAAATATTTGCATCAAATTTCAGAATTAAAATGAATATTTGAAGAACCAGACAATACTAGCAAAGGATAGACAAGACTAGATGAGAAAAGATAAGACTGGACTAGACTAGATTTGACAGGGCTGGACCGGGCTACACAATATCAAACAAACGTAGACAAGAGCCGACAAGAGCATTCAAGACTAGACAAGATTTGACAAGACCAGACAAGACTAGACAAGGCGAGTCAAGGCGAGGCCAGACGAAGCGAGACGAGGCGAGGCGAGACAAGGCGAGACGAATCGAGACGAGGCGAGGCGAGACAAGGCGTGAGAAGGCGAGACAAAGCGAGACAAGGCGAGACAAGACGAGAAGAGGCGAGGCAAGACGAGACAAGGTGAGACCAGGCGAGACAAAGCGAGGCGAGTCAAGGCGAGACAAAGTGAGGCGAAGCGAGACGTGGCGAGACGAGGCGAGACAAGGCGAGACAAGACGAGTCAAGGCGAGATAAGGTGAGACAACGTGAGACAAAGCGAGGCGAGGCGAGATGAAGCGAGACAAGACGAGACTAGGCGATACAAGACGAGACAAGGCGAGTCAAGGCGATACAAGGCGAGATAAGTGGAGACAAGGCAAGACAAAGCGAGGCGAGGCGAGACGAGGCGGGAAAAGGCCAGACAAGGCGAGACAAGACTAGACAAGACTGGACAAGACTAGACAAGACTAGACAAGACTAGACAAGACTAGACAAGACTAGACAAGACTAGACAAGACTAGACAAGACTAGACAAGACTAGACAAGACTAGACAAGACTAGACAGGACTAGACAGGACTAGACAAGACTAGACAAGACTAGACAAGACTAGACAAGACTAGACAAGACTAGACAAGACTAGACAAGACTAGACAAGACTAGACAAGACTAGACAAGACTAGACAAGTCTAGACAAGACTAGACAAGACTAGACAAGACTAGACAAGACTAGACAAGACTAGACAAGACTAGACAGGACTAGACAGGACTAGACAGGACTAGACAGGACTAGACAGGACTAGACAAGACTAGACAAGACTAGACAAGACTAGACAAGACTAGACAAGACTAGACAAGACTAGACAAGACAAGACAAGACAAGACAAGACAAGACAAGACTAGACAAGACTAGACAAGACTAGACAAGACTAGACAAGACTAGACAAGACTAGACAAGACTAGACAAGACTAGACAAGACTAGACAAGACTAGACAAGACTAGACAAGACTAGACAAGACTAGACAAGACTAGACAAGACTAGACAAGACTAGACAAGACTAGACAAGACTAGACAAGACTAGACAAGACTAGACAAGACTAGCCAAGACTAGACAAGACTAGACAAGACTAGACAAGACTAGACAAGACTAGACAAGGCTAGACAAGACTAGACAAGACTAGACAAGACTAGACAAGACTAGACAAGACTAGACAAGACTAGACAAGACTAGACAAGACTAGACAAGACTAGACAAGACTAGACAAGACTAGACAGGACTAGACAGGACTAGACAAGACTAGACAAGACTAGACAAGACTAGACAAGACTAGACAAGACTAGACAAGACTAGACAAGACTAGACAAGACTAGACAAGACTAGACAAGACTAGACAAGACTAGACAAGACTAGACAAGACTAGACAAGACTAGACAAGACTAGCCAAGACTAGACAAGACTAGACAAGACTAGACAAGACTAGACAAGACTAGACAAGACTAGACAAGACTAGACAAGACTAGACAAGACTAGACAAGACTAGACAAGACTAGACAAGACTAGACAAGACTAGACAAGACTAGACAAGACTAGACAAGACTAGACAAGACTAGACAAGACTAGACAAGACTAGACAAGACTAGACAAGACTAGACAAGACTAGACAAGACTAGACAAGACTAGACAAGACTAGACAAGACTAGACAAGACTAGACAAGACTAGACAAGACTAGACAAGACTAGACAAGACTAGACAAGACTAGACAAGACTAGACAAGACTAGACAAGACTAGACAAGACTAGACAAGACTAGACAAGACTAGACAAGACTAGACAAGACTAGACAAGACTAGACAAGACTAGACAAGACTAGACAAGACTAGACAAGACTAGACAAGACTAGACAAGACTAGACAAGACTAGACAAGACTAGACAAGACTAGACAAGACTAGACAAGACTAGACAAGACTAGACAAGACTAGACAAGACTAGACAAGACTAGACAAGACTAGACAAGACTAGACAAGACTAGACAAGACTAGACAAGACTAGACAAGACTAGACAAGACTAGACAAGACTAGACAAGACTAGACAAGACTAGACAAGACTAGACAAGACTAGACAAGACTAGACAAGACTAGACAAGACTAGACAAGACTAGACAAGACTAGACAAGACTAGACAAGACTAGACAAGACTAGACAAGACTAGACAAGACTAGACAAGACTAGACAAGACTAGACAAGACTAGACAAGACTAGACAAGACTAGACAAGACTAGACAAGACTAGACAAGACTAGACAAGACTAGACAAGACTAGACAAGACTAGACAAGACTAGACAAGACTAGACAAGACTAGACAAGACTAGACAAGACTAGACAAGACTAGACAAGACTAGACAAGACTAGACAAGACTAGACAAGACTAGACAAGACTAGACAAGACTAGACAAGACTAGACAAGACTAGACAAGACTAGACAAGACTAGACAAGACTAGACAAGACTAGACAAGACTAGACAAGACTAGACAAGACTAGACAAGACTAGACAAGACTAGACAAGACTAGACAAGACTAGACAAGACTAGACAAGACTAGACAAGACTAGACAAGACTAGACAAGACTAGACAAGACTAGACAAGACTAGACATGAGTAGACAAGACTAGACAAGACTAGACATGAGTAGACAAGACTAGACAAGACTAGACAAGACTAGACAAGACTAGACAAGACTAGACAAGACTAGACAAGACTAGACAAGACTAGACAAGACTAGACAAGACTAGACAAGACTAGACAAGACAAGACTAGACAAGACTAGACAAGACTAGACAAGACTAGACAAGACTAGACAAGACTAGACAAGACTAGACAAGACTAGACAAGACTAGACAAGACTAGACAAGACTAGACAAGACTAGACAAGACTAGACAAGACTAGACAAAACTAGACAAGACTAGACAAGACTAGGCAAGACTAGACAAGATTATACAAGACTAGACAAGACTAGACAAGACTAGACAAGATTAGACAAGACTAGACAAGACTAGACAAGACTAGTCAAGACTAGACAAGACTAGACAAGACTAGACAAGACTAGACAAGACTAGACAAGACTAGACATAACTAGACAAGACTAGACAAGACTAGACAAGACTAGACAAGACTAGACAAGACTAGACAAGACTAGACAAGACTAGACAAGACTAGACAAGACTAGACAAGACTAGACATAACTAGACAAGACTAGACAAGACTAGACAAGACTAGACAAGACTAGACAAGACTAGACAAGACTAGACAAGACTAGACAAGACTAGACAAGACTAGACAAGACTAGACAAGACTAGACAAGACTAGACAAGACTAGACAAGGCTAGACAAGACTAGACAAGACTGTGGAAGTTTAATTAAGATTTATAATTTTTCAGGATTAGTTGGTTGTCGATGGAGAGACTGATGAAGCCGTGGACGTTGTACGATTTTTATTATCGCCGGACGAAACTCGGGCAGGAGTATTATGCGGCCGTTGGTGTCTTGAACCGTGTCGCCGAAAGTGTGAGTGAGGAATTTGCCGAAATTTGAGCAAACTGTTATGTGGAGGTTTCAGGTTCTGGAGGATCGAAAGAGGAACTTCAAGGCTGACGCTTGCGACGAAGCAGTTTCGGGCGGGAAGAGACGTCTGGCTTTCCTCGACCTGCTGATTGAACATTCGCGGGATGGAAACGGACTCGGCGATCGTGAGATTCGGAACGAAATAAATACGATGATATTCGCTGTAAGTTTCCAAGTTTTTAAATATCCAAGTTTTCTGAGTTTTCGGTCACTTCCTATCCTACACAAATCTTACAACCCCTAAGCTACATTAATCTTCCTAAACTAATCTTCATATTCTAGACCAGGCTAATCTCTTACTAAACTAGCTAACTAAACTAGATTAATATTGACTTACTAGGTTATATCAATCTTTACTTATTAGACAAAACCAGCCAACGTCTAGTCTTGAGCAGTCTTGTCCATCCTCGTACAACCTCGTACAGCATCGCCCAGCCTCGTCCAGCCTCGTCCAGTCTCGTCAAGCGTCGTCCAGCCTCGTCCGGCTTCGGCCAGTCTCTTCCAACCTCGTCCAGGTTTGTCCCAGCTTGTCCAGCCTTGTCTGGCCTTGTCCAGTCTTGTCTAGTCTTGTCTCGTCTTGTCTAGACTTCCTAAACTAATCTTCATTTCCTAGGCCAGACCTATCCCAGCATTCTAAACTAGTTTAATATTGACTTATTAGGTTAGATCAATCTTTACCTACTTATTAGACCAAACCAGCCAAAGTCTAGTCTTGTTCAGTCTTGTCTAGTCTTGTCCAGACTCGTCCAGCCTCGTCCAACCTCGTCCAGTCCCGTCAAGCGTCGTCCAGCCTCGCCCAGCCTGCTCCAGCCTCGTCCAGTCTCGTCCAGCCTGGTCCAATCTTGCTCCGTATTGTTAATTTATTCTAATAATAGTCATCATCATCAATCTTATTGATTGATGTCTTGTCCATCCTTGTCCAGTCTCGTAAAACGTCGCCCGGCCTCGTCCAACCTCGTTCAGTCTCGTCCAACCTCGTCCAGTCTCGTCAAGCGTCGTGCAGCCTCGTCTGGCCTCGTCCAGCCTCTTCTAATCTCGTACAATCTCGTCCAGCCATGTCCAGCCTTGTCCAGTGTTATCTAGTCTTGTCTAATTTTGTCTAGTCCTGTCTAGTCTTGTTTGTTTTTTTCGTGTCTAGTCTTGTCCTATCTTGCTCGGTCTTGTTAATTTATTCTAATAGTCATCATAATCAATCTTATTGATTTCCTTTCATCAATTTCTTATTGATTGTTCAGTCTTGTCTAGTCTTGTCCATCGTCGTCCAACGTCGCCTAGCCTCGTCTGGCCTCGTCCAGCCTCGTTCAGCCTCGTCCAGCATCGTCCAGCCTTGTCCAGCCTTGTCCAGTGTTATCTAGTCTTGTCTAATTTTGTCTAGTCCTGTCTAGTCTTGTTTGTTTTTTTCGTGTCTAGTCTTGTCCTATCTTGCTCGGTCTTGTTAATTTATTCTAATAGTCATCATAATCAATCTTATTGATTTCCTTTCATCAATTTCTTATTGATTGTTCAGTCTTGTCTCGCCCAGCCTCGTACAACGTCGTCCAACCTCGTTACGTCTCGTCCAAACTAGTCCAGTCTCGTCAAGCGTCGTGCAGCCTCGTCCGGTCTCGTCCAGCCCCGCCCAGCTTCGTCCAGTCTCGTCCAGCCTTGTCCAGTGTTATCTAGTCTTGTCTAGTCTAGTCTTGTCTAGTCTTGTCTAGTCCTGTCAAGTCTTGTCGTCTTCTCTTGTCTAGTCTTGTCTAGCCTTGTCTACTCTTGTCTAGTCTTGTCTAGTCTTGTCTAGTCTTGTCTAGTCTTGTCTAGTCTTGTCTAGTCTTGTCTAGTCTTGTCTAGTCTTGTCTAGTCTTGTCTTGTCTTGTCTAGCCTTGTCTAGTCTCGTCTAGTCTTGTGTTTTTTTCGTGTCTAGTCTTGTCCTATCTTGCTCGATTTTGTTAATTTATTCTAATAGTCATCATCATCAATCTTATTGATTTCCTTTCATCAATTTCTTATTGATTGTTCAGTCTTGTCTAGTCTTGTCCATCCTCGTCCAACGTCGCCTAGCCTCGTCTGGCCTCGTCCAGCCTCGTCCGGCATCGTCCAGCCTTGTCCAGTCTTGTCCAGTGTTATCTAGTCTTGTCTAGTTTTGTCTAGTCTTGTTTGTTTTTTTCTTGTCTACTCTTGTATTATCTTGCTCGATCTTGTTAATTTATTCTAATAGTCATCATCATCAATCTTATTGATTTCCAGGGTAACGACACGATGTCTTCATCAATTGGCTGGACGCTCCTCCTGCTAGGAAGCCATCAGGAAGTCCAGGTTTGAGGCCAAAATAATTTCTTCAATTTGAACATGCAACAATCTAAGTTTTATTCTGTGCAGGATAAAGTCCGGCAGGAAATCGGCGACGTGCTCCAGGACAGCGCCAGAGTCACCAGCCAGCACCTGCGCGACCTCAAATACCTGGAAAGGGTCTTCAAGGAGAGCCAGCGGCTTTTCCCCAGCGCTCCAATTGTCAGTCGCATCCTAGAGCAAGACGTTCAACTGGGTAAGGGACGTTCAAGTATTACATAAGCGAGGGTTAAAGCTTTTCTTACTTTTGTTGGCAATGTTGCCAAATCGAGACAAAAAATTACGCGAAATGCCTTACCAAGTATCATTTGGGGTATCAAAGTATCAAAAAACTTATTTTTGTTCATACGGGGGATGGGGCTCTAAAATCATTACAAACTTGATTTACTATTCTTGTTTAAACTTGTCTGAAGTAGGGAAAGAAGATGAACCTCCACCTCCACTTTCGGTCCCGGACGAAAGTCCTAACGGTAGTTAGCCCATCAATTTGGGGATTATGAGTTCATGTGAAGGGTTGTAAGGTATTTGCCGAAACGAAGATAAACTTCATAGTGGTGCCGTGTGAATATATGGCGCTGTTAGATCCATCGAGAATTATAACTGGGGTAATTTGTCTAGAATGCGGATTCTTGTACAACGGCTTTACTAATAAAGCTATCTACATCAATCCCGTGAACCATCAATTCTATAGCTGACCACTCTGTTCTTAAACTGACACAAGCTTGATGATGTTCTGATGGACCGGCTTCACTGTTGCTTGGAGGTGTTTCTGTGATCGTAGATCTCCTGCATACTTTAGCCTTTCTGGGGATTGTTGATTGCATATTTTACAGAAATTATTTGGCTGTTTGCGGCTCCAATTTAATCCTCTTGGAGGTGTAGGGTGACTTGACGTCAATCCTTCTTCTTCTTTCGAATAGGCCTACTTTGGACCACGCTTGTTGAACTGTTAGGTTTTGACCTTTGCCCAGTATTGTTGCATCTTCTGCCGGTGTAACTCCTTTCCCTCTTCTGTCCAGGGGGTAACTTTCCTACGGGGTTTTTCCATGAAATCCATGGACTTCCTTCAGGGTGAGTCTCACAGACTGTCTGTTTTGGAGATCTGTTATTCCCAGTTCTTTAATATACTTCTCGGTCTCTGTCAACCAAGTGGTACGAAGCTTCTTGTTTTGCCAGAAGGTGAACAGACGGTTGGTTAGTCAGTTTGGAAGCAATCTTGCAACGAGAGCATCTCAATATGTTCGTAGACCTCAGAGTTATGCCGTCTTCAGAATTCCCAATCTTCCTTTACCGGGCCTAGGATCTTCCTGAGGATTCTCCTCTCTCTGATTTCCAATTTCTCTATTAGACCCCTTCGGTTCAAGGAAAGACACTCCATGGCATACAGGGCTTCTAGACAAAAGACTGATGTGTAGTGCTTAAGTTTCAGGTTGTGTGACAAGCATTTCTTATTGTAAGTGTTCTTAGTCAGCCGATAGGCTAGTTCTAACTTGCTGACTCTCTTGGATAATTATGCTGATCAGTTGGGTTCAATCCACTTGCCGAGATACTTAAATTTCTCAGTCCTCTTGATGTTTCCCTGTTCTAGTAACATCTCTCTGTTTGCTTCTCTAATGATGGTGAAGAATTCTGTTTTCTCCAGCGACACTTGAAGACCCACTTTGGCCTGTTTTCTGAGGCAGTTTACCTGCATTGTTTCCATGTCAAGAGAATCAGCAAACAGTGCCATGTCCTCTGCAAAGGCCAGGCAATCTATAACCAATCCATCGTGCTTACGTCCCAGCTAGATACCACTCTGAGCACCCAAATTGTTCAGTTCCTTGCGCCATTCTCTCATAACTTTTTCAAGGACAAAGTGACAAAGAGAAGTGGGGGAAGTCCATCTCCTTATCTCACTCCAGTTTTTATTTCGAAGCTTTCTGAAATCTCGCCTCTAAATTTAACCTTGGAATGGGTGTTGGTCAAACTTTCTAGGATGTCTGCGGGTTTTGTTGTGTAGTGCTAGTTCCTGGGGTACTTTGTTAAGCGTTTCTCTATCAATGGGATCGTAGGCCTTCCTAAAATCAACAAAGGGGACGACCACGTTGCGGTTTCTAATCTTGGAGTATGAAAATAGTTTTAAGATTGAGGATTTGTTCAACACAGGATCGGGTCTTCCTGAAGCCCCCCTGGTATTCTCCCAGTTGACTATGCAACTGATTTTCTGCCCTTGTTTGTAATGCCTTCGAGAGAATCTTGTATGTTACCGGGACGAGAGAAATACCACGGTAGTAATTTAGATCAGTAAAATCTCTCTTTTCATGAAGTGGATGGATCAGAGCAGATTTCAAATCGGGTGGTAATTTCTCTGTTTCCCAGATGTCCTGGATGATCTCGGTTAGCTTGCGCACGGCATTGTTCCTTTCCACAGTTCAGCAACGATAGAGTCCTCTCCAGCTGCCTTATTATTCTTAAGAAGTTGAATGATCTGGCCAACTTCTTCCAATGAAGGGGGAAGCGAGTCCGGGTTTGGTGTGGTTTGTTTATAGTCGAAGTCTTCGCTGGGTGGGTCACAGTTGAGTAGATTTTTAAAGTACTGAGCCAAAAGGTGGCAGTTGTCTTTGTCGTTATAAGCCAGTTTGCCTTGTGAGTCTCTGAAGTGGAGGCTTGGCGGAGCGTATTTTCTGAGTACCTGCTTGTTCCAAAGGTTCCAAAGAAATCTCTGGAATTATTCTTAGCCAAGCTCTCTTCGATTTGGGTTAGTTGGTTTTGTGTGAAGGTTCGTTTGATTCCTTGAATTATCTTGGCTGTAAGCTTTCTTTATTCCAACTTTCCTTGGTCTTTTTAGAATTCCACTTCACCCAGGCTATCTGGCTTTGGGCTATTGCATTGTCACAGTCTTCAGTCCACCACGGATGCTTCCTTCTTCTAGCGAGACGGGCGAGTTCATTGGCCGCCTTGACAAGAGTCTCCTTCAGTTGGTCGAAGTTGTTTAGGTCTGTGTCGTTCAGTCTCTGACTTAGTTCTTGACTGTTCTTGAGTCGCTCGACGTCAAATCTTACCATTTTGGAGGTTCTGTGTAATCTAGTGTTTCTAGGCTGGAGTCTTATTTTGATCTTTGAGAGGTAGTGGTCTGAGTCCAGATTGGCGCTTCTTAGTACCTTCACGTTTTGTATTTCCTTTTGAGATTTTTGTGAAATGGCCACATGATCTATCTGGAGTTCACCCAGGTGGATATTAGGTGAAATCCAAGTCTTCTGCTTCCTTGGCAAGTGTTTGAAGGCTGTAGACTTCATGATCAACTCCAAAGTCCTACACAGATCCACCAATCGTTCTCCGTTGCGGTTGGTTCGCTTATGCGACGAATAATTGCCCACTATGTTTCTGCATTTTCTCTCTCTTCCCAATTAAGCATTGAAGTCACCAAACAG
This sequence comes from Phosphuga atrata, assembly GCA_944588485.1. Lineage (NCBI taxonomy): Eukaryota > Metazoa > Arthropoda > Insecta > Coleoptera > Silphidae > Phosphuga > Phosphuga atrata. Next base: position 22,886,659 of record OX155906.1, read on the forward strand.
TATAACGGTGTGCCTCTCTGGAAATTTAGAGATAATATCTTCTAAGTCTTCCCAGAAATTATCAGTTCTGTCTGGATTGCGTCTGTTGTCCTGGTTGTTTGGGGCAGGTAAATTGACTATACTGTAGCACTTGTTTTCGCATTTGAGAGAGAGAGGATCCACGACTACTCGGGGAGGTAAAGTCGGTGACTGAATCCAGTATCCTGTGACTGATTATAAATCCTGTAGCTTAAACCTAAGTGGGGTACGTTCTTCATTACCCGCTGACCCTTGACTTTTTCTGTGACTTTTCCTTTGAGGATTCTGTAGCCTTGGGACTCGAAGGCTACGTTCGTCCGTAAATCTGGTTTCCTGTACTGCTGTCAGTATTATGTTGTGTCGTGTTAGTGAATCAGTCAAATGTTACAGTTTACCCACTTTTAGCAGTGAGTTGGCATTAAATGTTGCGAAGAAGCTTTGCCGTCTTGGTCTGAGTTTACGTCCGGTGATTTCAGGATGCTCCGACTCATCCTTAAAGCATGTTGGTGCCCGATTTTGGTTTAGGCGATGCCTGCTTGCGTCTGCCGATACATTCTTTGTTCTAATCTTGCGATTACCTTCACTGCATTGTCGTTATACTCCACAATTTTTTCGCACTCATTCTCTAGTTGATCATCATCGAATAAAGGCGCTGATTTTTCATTGACAACTCCAAGCTGATCACGAATAGCCATTAGCCTTGCAATAACTAGGGTCAAGTGGGGGACAGTGTAACAAAAAAGTCATTTTTATTTTTAGAAAAAATATAGTTTATTATATCGTCTTCTTATTGTTTGCCAAAAAAAACCTTCATATTAGGCTTGAAGTAATATCAAAATTATACTAACTATTCATTTTTTTAGTTTTCTGAGATCACAAATTTGTTATAGTGTGCCCCAGGGGTGGGGTACAGTTTAACAGCCATAGGGGTACAGCATAACAAGATGGGGTAGGGGAGACTGGGGCACCTTTGAACAGTTTTTAGTTTTTATATAGTTGTTATTCCGCCTTATATATTTAATACACCAAAATGCACTGCCCTTGTAAGTTATAATTTAAGCCACCTCTTAAAATTGTCTACCCATGAAAATAGTGATTCTGTTTCCCATAAACTGGCCTTAACGCAAGCCTCTCCCTTTGTTCAAAAGTGCCCCATGTATGGGGCACCTTTCAACAGGCATGGGGCACTTTTGAACACCCATAGTCAACCTCAAATGTATTGGAGAAAATAGTCATAAAACTAGTTCAAGTGGTTTTTATTACACTTAAATAAAATAATTATTATTAAAACACAAATTATTAACATTAAAAAGTTTGAAATAAATTTATTTGAACACAATTAAAAATTCAAGTAGGTAGCTAAATATAAAATTGTCAGTTTTGGTACTGCTAACAAAAGTCTATACAAAAATGAATCAATAGAAACCAAGCATTTTATCTAATTCTGGAACACTGAATATGTCACGACGTCCAGCACTGACCGGTTCTGACTCCTCTATTTTGCTAACTATTTCAGTTGTAGAATAGGACACCTCGTCTATCTTGGTTGGCCATACCCATTGCCTGCCTTTTCTTATCATAGCACTGACAAGTACCATATCAGCATCTAATTGTTTGGTAATTTTTCCAGGGTATAGCTCTCCTTCATACATAACAATAACAAAATTTCCAACTACTATCCTATCATCAACAGTTTCCTTGTTGGATGGAGACGTTTTCTTAGAAGTCGAAGGTTGGGGAACGTTTTTTCTATTTGCTCTACATCTGTGGCAGTCTGTTTCACCAGTTGTTTGTAATATTCTTTCTCCAAGGTATCCAAAAACTATATTTTAACAAAAAATAAGTTTATCTTAAAATAAGGGGCTATTGGACACTGTTCAAATGTACCCCACTACAATTTGTTCAAAAGTGCCCAACATAAAAACACCGCATAAACTCATAAATTAAAAAAAAAATATTAAGAATATTCAAGTTTTACTACTATAGATGGATAGTGTACTTACTTGGTTATTATGTGCAATAAATAAACAGTGGTTTGATGATAATATGTTATTATAAAATCCTTGCAACTGTAGAAACAAATACAAATTTCTCAACAACACATACACAAAAGTTCACCGTGGAAAAAAACAGACATTCTGATGTTACAAAAGATGACTGCTCAACTACCAGCTGGCTTGTCATTTACTACCAGAGTTGACAAAATAATAGAAATAATAATTATTTCAGAGAAATTTAAAATGTTCAAAGGTGCCCCATGTTCAAAACTGCCCCAGTCTCCCCTACACTATAACAGTAGACTAAACATATATAAAACGTAATAAAATATGAAAAATAGAAAACATTTAATCTAAATTTATGTTCCAAAACATATTTTTGGTAAACAAAATCAAAGATAAACAAATGTATAATATGAAAATATCATCTTTTCTTAACCTAGATTAAAGTGCCTCAGTATTTTTTCTGGGAATGAGTAGCAATCAGACTGACGCTTAGTTCCTTTTTCCATTTTAATAAGCTCAATATAATCTAGTCCGACAGTAGCAAGATCTGGAGATTTTCCTCTGAAGGAAAATAAAAGACATTCTCAACTTTACTACTTTTGCGTAGATAACTGACGTCATATTCATTTTCCTCATCAGATGTCAATAATTTTCCAATATAATGCTTTGTCTGTTTCCCCGAGAATTTGACAATGACAAAATCATCTTTTATTCGATGTTTCAGTAAAGACAAAGGGATTTCATTAGCATCTAAACCGCAAGTTAGAACCTCTGAATCTTCATCAGAATTTTCAGAGCCTACTCCAGAACTTAAAACCTTGATAACGTATCCGACTTTCTTTGGCTTTCTTTATTCTTATAATTCTCGCATTTTGAGTTTTCTTGTTTTCTCTTTTTTTGGCTGCTTCTTCAAATTTCTGTTTAATTGGTGAATCGGTGGCGATACAACTTTTTCCCCTTTTTCTTCCTTTTTTAGAGAGTCTGGGAGCGGCCTTCAGATATTCTCTACATTAGATTGGGCTCACTAAAATGTCTCCCATTGGATCAAGATTTCTTTTTCAAAGCTTAAATTCTATTTAATCATCAAATCGCCGAGTTCCTGTGCTTCTGCAGAATTTTGATGCAGCGACGACGACGTCGAAGCTTCAGTTGCTGTAGATTGGTTTAAGGCCTGTTTTTCTCTTGTTCGGATTTTTCAGAAGTTGTAGGCTGATTTATTGACTGTTCATTCGGTTGGAATAATGAAGCTTCGGGTTCTAGAGGCCGCGGCTGGTTTGAAACCTCGCTAGGCATAAAATCGTCGCTTGTGAAAATGTTCCTGTGGAAAGGAAATATACCTGTTTCCATAAAACCCGATTTTATATTTATGGGTGACATTGCTTTTTCAAATGCTTGACCCAGAAGTTCTGCAATGTTGTATATTGTCTAAGGTATTCCCGGATGACGCAAAAGCCAGGAATCTATTGCGGCCTTGTAATAAGTCTGTAAAGGTCCAAACACTGACACATCAAGCGGCTGTAATTTGTGGCTAGAATGAGGCGGAATGGTAAGCAGTGTTGCCGTTTTCTTTAGCGATGTTCAAAGTGTCATGAGACTAAGTGACATGAGACAATGTCCGGAGCTAAGTGGCTTTCATGATTATCAAGTATAAAAAGCGATGGATTATCTTTTGAGCTTCCAGTCACCTTTACAAAATGCTTTATAACATCAGGGAACAACTGAAAGTTCATCCAACCCGTAGTTTGCGCTAAACCCAATGTACCAGTAGGTGCTCCCTTCAACATGTGTGATTTGAAATTTTTCCGAGGGAATACCATCGCGGGCGGCAGGGCATTACCCAGTGGCGTAGCGTGGGTTTTCGCCGCCCGGGGCCGAGTGGAAATTCTCCGCCCCCTATTTTAGTCATTAGTCATGAAAATTGGTAAAAATAAAAAACTTTAAATTTAAAAAAATTAATTTTTTTTTTAAAAAATTTACTCTTTTTTCGAGTTTTTCTCAAAGCAAAATCTTTTACGCAATTATCAATGACAATATGTACGTCATGTTCGATTGTCAATATAGCTAAATTGGATAGTCTAAATGTGTACATAGTCGATCTTAGATAATTTTTAATTAACTTTAGTTTAGAGAAGCTTCTCTCGCAACTGGCATTGCTTATGGCAGCTGTTAAGAATATTCTCAACATTATGACAATGTTTGGTAAGCAATCTTTTAGTTTAGACTCAATAATATATTTTAATATACCCAGTGAGCCGGAGTTAATGATCTCTTTTTTATAGTCTGGGTCTGTTGCGCTACGAAAGCTCGTAGACGTACGCGTTCAAGTTTGAACTCTTCTCTATTTCTGTCATGAGGAGTTTGATCTAGATTAAGTTTGTCGACGCCCAATATCACCAAGGGTCTTAAAAAGGCGTATTTTTGGGCCAGATTCTGCAATAGTTGGAATCTTTCTTGAATTTCAGTTACTCTGTCTATTGAAAAAAACATAGTTCGTCTCAAGTCATCGTCATACGATAACCCAACATCTCTACTTCCGTCGCCATATATATGCCTCCTCCTAATTCGTCTTGGGGGTTCAAAAGAAATTCCAAGTTCTTCACTTAAACTTTTAGCGTATCTTAAAGCCTTGTCTACAGATTCCTCTCGTTTTTCTTCCAATACGGTCTGTAAAGCGCCTATTTTTGGAGCACACTGATGAATGTTTAGTCCCTCAGTTTGCAAATAGTTTTGAGCATCATTGACTTCACGCAGTATCGGTTGCCAGAGGCAATATAAAAACGAAAATGATTCCATCGCCACTAATAAACTTCCCGCGTCCGTCCGTGTGTTCAAGCTTTCCTCCATTTCCGTCAGATTTTCTAGTGCAGTTAAAGTTTCTTTGTAATGATCTCTAATGAAATTTACAGTATCGCCTCTAGCGCTCCAGCGTGTGTCCTGAACCCTCTTCAAACTTTTTCCCGTGGCTGCAAGAAGAACTTCTCACCGGTGCGTCGACATAGAAAAAAAAAGCGTAGCAGCGTTCTAGCGTACCAAAGAAAGTCACCGAATTTACCTCCCCTGAAGCCGCATGTAGACAAACTATGTTTAGTGAATGGTTTGAACAGGGAACAAATTCGGCATTAGGATTGATATCCTTTATTCGCTGTTGTACACCTGTGTGGAATCCAGCTATCGTAGCAGCATTATCGTATGCTTGCCCTCTACAGTTCATAATGTCGACCCCATTGGCCTCGAGTTTGCTTAGTATCATGTCACTAATACCTTCCGCAGTTTTGCTTTTCGTTTCAATGAAATCTATAAAAGATTCCTCTACTCGCACCTCCTGGTTTTCAATCATCACATATCGTAGTACTTGGCTTGTTTGATCTTTGTGGGAGATATCCGGGGTGCTGTCAGAAATCATGGAATAATACTTGGCCTTTTGAACACGAGCTATAATTTTTTGGCGAACTTTTTTTCCTAAAACTTCAATGATCTCGTTTTGAATTTCAGGTGACATATAAGTAAGAGAAATTTTCTGGCCCATTTTTATTCTTACTAAATGCTCTCTTAAAACGGGATCGTACTTTGCCAGTAGATGCACCAATTCTAAAAAGTTGCCTCTGTTGGCATTGGTGTCGTCTTCCCTGTGGCCACGTAACGCCAAATTTTGTTTTGCCAGAAATTGTATGATATCAAACATTCTGGTTAGAATTTCACGCCATTTTTAGTTTCTCTTGCCACTACTTCTTGTTCTTTCTTATCAATAGTCTGTCCTTTTCCACCAAGTATTAAATCCGTCGCAGGAGTAAAATTTCGGCGCATTTGGTGAATGTAAATTTGCGTTCTGAAACAAACGACAACAGAAGCAGAACAATGAAGCTTTAGGCCTAGGCTGCACTACGGCTAAACCGCCGCGGTTTTCAACGGAGTGATTTTATGACTCAAGTAAGTTAATACAAGCGGCCTCACTTGCGGTTTTTTTCCGCGACTGATTTTTCCCTATAGTGTACTGTGTGTTCCTCGAGCGGTTTCGCGGTTGTAGCGGTTACCGCTCGCTGGAAAAAATCGTAGTGCGGCCTCGGCCTTAGAAGGAGAATATGCCATCCAAGAGCGTAAAAGTTTCTCGCCGTTTGGCAATGTGCGGTAAAACCAATCTCGCCTCAGCCGCCTCCTGGACAATACTTTTGCTGTAACAGAGTCTGCGTCTGATGAACCATACGTGGTACTGTTGACTCTACTGAGAAGTCTGTATTCACATGTTGAACGACTCCAGGACCTCTCTGTATCAATAGCAGCCTTAGGTTTGAATTTATATTTTCAGGCTATTTCCCAATGTCATTGATATCAAAATCGGATTCAATATGTGCAGTTACATTTCGTTTTGGTGTCGAAATTTCAGCAATCACAGCAGAAGTACTTGAATCTGACAAATTCGAACAATCAATTGAAGGTTGTAGCAAATCATCGGTATCGAATATTTGTTCTACATGAGCTACTTCTTGGATTCGAACGGCACTAGACCCTGAAGAACTAACATCTGAAGGCCCTGACGTAGACTGTGGTGACTCTGGCGTACACGGTGGCGTCTCCGAAACTTTCACAAACTTTAATATCATTTTTTCTAATATTCTCCTCCTTCGCTTTCTTCTTATTTCTATACCATGCTCCACTTTATTTTGCCCTTTTGATATTAAAAAAGTATAGTAATAAATAAAAAAGTAGGTATCCGTCTCCATTATATAATATCTATCGAGAAGATCGAAAGAAACCAGGTGTCAGGTTTAGAAAGTAAATTGGCGCATGCTCAGTAAAATCGTAGCGCAATGGTAAAAAACAGTTTTTAAAATCTAAATCTTTGTTGTCTCTTACAATTTCAGTCTGTTAAAATAGATTTGGGAGTTTTTTCTTATTTTGGATCGAGAGTTCGCACTCCCGTGCGATAGTTCTTGACTTATTGTCTCTTGGATAACTTAACCTGACCAATTTATTATCGAAACTGGATAAATTTCAACAATTCTCCATATTTTGGATCGACAGTTTATAATTTATTGTCTCTAATACAACTTAACCTGACCACTTTTTTTTGTCAACTTTTTATCTAATAATTGCATTAATTACAACTTAACCTAACTCAACATCAACCCAAATAAAATATCTACCTTTACTCCTTAGTACTTGCTCGACGATGTCTCCGTAGATAGTAGGTATAAAGCAAATACCAAACTTTTTATTAATTGGTCAGTAAGTAATTACATTAACAAAATTATCTACTCGTACACTACACGAAAATAACTATAACACAATAAAATAACTAGGTTTAGGGAGCAATATTTTCGCGTGTTTTAGTTTGATATTTCAAAATTGATTGATGATTTTCCGAAGTCCGTTAATCGTATTAGTTAGGTAAAACCTCGGATCTGTCCCGTTTTCTTGTAGGGAGGTACTTTAAGGGTTGTCCTTGGTCAATGTATTTGTAGTGGGCGTTTAAATCGTGACGTAACGTACCAAGTACGAGTATGACGTATTCAGAGGGTGTGGTATTGTATTGTATTAAGAAAAGTTGCGGCGCCAAAGATTGTCGTTTGTTCCTCTAATTTTCGTTCTTGCCGCCCCCTTTTCATGTGCCGCCCGGGGCCATGGCCCCCCTAGCCCCCCTCACGCTACGCCACTGAGTCTAAACATATATAAAACGTAATAAAATATGAAAAATAGAAAACATTTAATCTAAATTTATGTTCCAAAACATATTTTTGGTAAACAAAATCAAAGACAAACAAATTTATAATATGAAAATATCATCTTTTCTTAACCTAGATTATAGTGCCTCAGTATTTTTTCTGGGAATGAGTAGCAATCAGACTGACGCTTAGTTCTTTTTCCATTTTAGGTAATGGCAATATAAGCTCAATATAATCTAGTCCGACAGTAGCAAGATCTGGCTCTGAAGGAAAATAAAAGACATTCTCAACTTTACTACTTTTGCGTAGATAACTGACGTCATATTCATTTTCCTCATCAGATGTCAATAATTTTCCAATATAATGCTTTGTCTGTTTCCCGGAGAATTTGACAATGACAAAATCATCGTTTATTCGATGTTTCAGTAAAGACAAAGGGATTTCATTATCATCTAAACCGCAATTTAGAACCTCTGAATCTTCATCAGAATTTTCAGAGCCTACTCCAGAACTTAAAACCTTGATAACGTTTCCGACTTTCTTTGGCTTTCTTTATTCTTATAATTCTCGCATTTTGAGTTTTCTTGTTTTCTCTTTTTTTGGCTGCTTCTTCAAATTTCTGTTTAATTGGTGAATCGGTGGCGATACAAATTTTTTCCCCTTTTTCTTCCTTTTTTAGAGAGTCTGGGAGCGGCCTTCGGATATTCTCTACATTAGATTGGGCTCGCTAAAATGTCTCCCATTGGATCAAGATCTCTTTTTCAAAGCTTAAATTCTTTTTAATCATCAAATCGCTGAGTTCCTGTGCTTCTGCAGAATTTTGATGCAGCGACGACGACGTCGAAGCTTTAGCTGCTGTAGATTGGTTTAAGGCCTGTTTTTTCTCTTTTTCGGATTTTTCAGAAGTTGTAGGCTGGTTTATTGACTGTTCATTCGGCTGGAATAATGAAGCTTCGGGTTCTAGAGGCCGCGGCCGGTTTGAAACCTCGCTAGGCATAAAATCGTCGCTTGTGAAAATGTTCCTGTGGAAAGGAAATATACCTGTTTTCATAAAACCCGATTTTATATTTATGGGTGACATTGCTTTTTCAAATGCTTGACCCAGAAGTTCTGCAATGTTGTATATTCTTCTTCTTCTGACTCTACAGCCCAGGGTGAGCTTTGGCCTCCTTAACAATCCCCTTCCACCTTTGACGGTCTTCAGCGACACGTGTCCAGTTTTCTACTTGTAGAGTTTCTACATCTTCCTCTACCTTATCTTTCCACCTGGTTCTGGGTCTACCTCTGCTTCTTGAGGTGTTAGATTGCGCTTTATGGATGGATCTGGGTGCTCTCGCACACGGCATTCTAATCATGTGGCCCGCCCATCGAAGTATCTGTGCCTTAATGAATCTTACTATGTCTTCACCTTCTATTAGTTCTTGTTCGTAGTTCATGCGAATTCTGTATCCTTCTTCCTCTCTCACTGGTCCAAAGATCTTCCGTAAAATCCGTCTTTCAAAAATACGAAGAGAGTTTTTGTCTGCTTCCGACATACTCCAGGATTCAGCTCCATAAGTTAGCACGGGTCTGATCAGGGTTTTATATATTCGCAGTTTTGCTTTACGTGAGATGATTTTTGATTTAAAGAGCTTCAGATGTGAATAATAGCATCGATTCGCAGCTTGGATTCTGTCTTGTACCCTCAGTGATAGATTATTTGTGTTATTGAAAGTTACTACAAGATATTTGACATTTTGAACTTCTTCAAACCGATGATCATTTATAATGAAGTTCTGAGGGGCCCTTCTTGAGTTATCACGTGACAGTTTTAGGTATTTTGTTTTATCTGCATGTATTTTCAGGCCGACTTTGCTCGCATCCTCTTCTATTTTTAAAAACAATTCTTCTAGAGTTCTGTTGTCCCTAGCCATGATCAGTATGTCGTCCGCGTACGCACATATTTGGTATGATTTTGTTATGATATTTCCCTTATTTTCGAGGTTTCCAATTGCATTTTGTAGCGCAAGGTTAAAAAGAACAGCTGACAAGGCATCTCCCTGCCTAACACCGGTTCTTATTTCAAATTCCTTTGATGTTTTGTTTTGGACTGTTACTCTGGCCTTGGATCCATCCATTGTCATCATGGCTAGTTTGGCAAGTTTATGTAGGATACCCATTAGAGCAAGTGCACTTCCTAGTTTTGCTCTTTCAATACTGTCGAATGCTTTTTTAAAATCGATTAACAGACAGTGCAGGTCGATGTTGTATTCATAACATTTTTCCATTGCTTGACTTAGCACAAATACCTGATCCAGAGTTGATCTACTTTCTCGGAAGCCACATTGATATTCTCCTCATATTTCTTCTGCATACGGTCTTATCCTGTCGAATATCACATTGGAGAGTACCTTATATGCAGTGTTGAGTAGTGTTATTCCCCTGTAATTGTCGCAGTTTGTTTTGTCGCCTTTTTTGTGGATAGGGCAGATTAACCCAGTTTTCCACCTTTCAGGCATCTGTTCTTCTTTCTATATTTTGCATATTAGTTGGAGCAGTCTCTTATGTACATCTATTCCCCCCAGTTTTAAAATTTCGGCAATGATGCCGTCCTCGCCGGGTGCCTTACCATTTTTAAGCTTTTCCATGGCTGTTTTGACTTCATCCAATGTAGGTGGTTCGGTATTTTCTTGAGCTGTGTATATTACTGTTTCTGGCTCTTCTAGGTCTTCCATATGATCAACATTTAGTATATCGGCGAAGTACTGGCGCCATCTATCCATGACATCTTTCTATTCCGTTAGGATTTTTCCGTTCTTATCCTTGCATACGTTTAATAATTTTGGCTGGTACCCTTTCGCTTCATTTCTGATTGTTCTATAGAAATCCTTCACTTTGCGTTGATTATAGTTCTCTTCTATGCTTTCTATTTTCTTACGCATCATATCTCTTTTTTTTCCCCTTAGGCACCTGTTGGCTTCTCTCCGCTTCTTTTGGTATACTGCATTATTAGTTCTAGTGTTTCTTTGCAGCATCTTTTGTCGCCCATTATTCTTTTCTGTTATAACCCTTTCACATTCCATATCGAACCAATCTATGTTTCTTGATTTTCTTTTTGTCCCTACTACGTCTTTGGTTACTTTTATTATTGCCCTCTCCATGGACTTCCACTCATCGTCAATATTGCTATGGTCTGGGAGTCTATCTAACTCCATGCGGCGTTTTGATATTTGTTTAGGGCTTAATTTTTGCTCAACTGGTCTGTATCCCACTGCTCCCGTTTTGTACCTTTAGTTTTCGCGACATTTGATATTCTCTGCCGTAATTTTCCCACTACCAGGAAATGGTCACTATCGCAGTTTGGCCCTCTGTGGGTCCTCACATTGGTTATTGATGAGCCGTATCTTCTCCTTATAAGTACGTAGTCGATTTGGTTCACCAGTTGGCTTCCCGGCATTTTCCATGTGTCTTTGTATATAGTTTTTCTCTCAAAGGCTGTACTTTTTATTCGCAGCGACATTGCGTTGGCTAATTGGCATAGACGAATGCCGTTTGGGCTTGTCTCATTGTGCAGTGAATATTGCCCAGCTACTTCGACTGCGAAATTTTCCCTATTATTTTTTCCCTATTAATATTCCCTATTTTAGCATTGAAGTCTCCCATTATTATTAAGGTATCATAGGTGCTTGTTCTTGCACATACATTCTCCAGAGCATCATAGAATCGGTCTTTTGATTCTTCACCGCTGTCTTCTGTTGGTGCATATGCATTTATGAGAGTAATGTTGTTGAACTTCCAGTGTATCTTCATTGTACTGAGAATTTCATCTATTGGAGTAAAGCTAATAATTGATGCTCTCATTTTTTTATTGACAAAGAAGCCAGTTCCATGTTGTCCAGCAACATCTGAGCATCCGCTATAGAATATTGAATACTTCTGTTTATCTATCCTTCCTTGTCCTTTCCATCTAAGTTCCTGGAGTGCTACGATATCCATTTTAAACTTGTCTAATTCGTTTCCTATTTCTATCATTTTTCCCGTTTGCATCATGGTTCGAATATTCCAGGTCCCAATTCGTAAATCTTCTTCCTTTTTTCCTTGCAAATGTCGTATCCGTGTGTCCATATAAGTTTTCCGAGGCTTGTTGTTTGGTTTCGTAACTTGTTCTTTTTTCCAAGGAGGAGTAGTTGGCCCCACGCTTAACCCCCTTATCGGGGGACCATTTCGCCTGCTCTCGTTAGCCTTCACTTATATCCCCCGCCATACGGATTTCCACCGCATCTTGGTGGTATATGTGTGAAGTTTCCAGGGATCGCCAAGCGTGGAGGAGAGAGTCAGACTTGGGTAGGAGTGGCTATGCGACAGGTCTCTTTCGTGGAGATTGTCGTGCGGTTCGGATGCACTACCCCGGAAGATCCCCAATGTTGTATATTGTCAAAAGTATTCCCGGATGACGCAAAAGCCAGGAATCTATTGCGGCCTTGTAATAAGTCTGTAAAGGTCCAAACACTGACACATCAAGCGGCTGTAATTTGTGGCTAGAATGAGGCGGAATGGTAAGCAGTGTTGCCGTTTTCTTTAGCGATGTTCAAAGTCGCCGGAGCTAAGTGGCTTTCATGATTATCAAGTATAAAAAGCGATGAATTATCTTTTGAGCTTCCAGTCACCTTTACAAAATGCTTTATAACGTCAGGGAACAACTGAAAGTTCATCCAACCCGTAGTTTGCGCTAAACCCAATGTACCAGTAGGTGCTCCCTTCAACATGTGTGATTTGAAATTTTTCCGAGGCAATACCATCGCGGGCGGCAGGGCATTACCTGTAGCAGAAACTGCGCAGCATGTTGCCGCAAGGGTACCTCGTTCACCACTTGTTACTTTATTAAGTTCTTTTGATCCTCTTGATGCCAAAACCCTTTTTGGTTTTTGTACTGTGGTCGTACCGGTCTCATCAAGGCGAAATAGTCTAGTGCGATCACCGAAACAAAAAAATATCTCTGATATGTTGATTATGTCGGTTGAATGATGTAGCTCTTGAAAGGCTGCAGGCTTCTGGTTTTCGCAAAGTTAAATCGGGATTCCTTTTTCGAAAGCCATACAACCAATCTTTTCCTGCGAATTGTGTAGCTTCCCAAGATGCTGGCATCTTTTTCAATCTTCATCAGTTTCAATTGTGTCAAGCCCGTAACACAATTTCGAGCACGTTATAAGATATTCTGTTAATGCTTTTTCTTGAGCACTTGCAAATACCTTGTTAACCGCATAATTTGGAGTCAATCGCAAATCTGCAGCTTCCTCAGCTGAATAGGCCATTTTTTTAAACATATAACGATATAAAGTACCGTAATTTACGTTCTTACGTTCGGCTGCTTTTCTCAAAGCTTCTCCTTTTTCAACCAGTTCTATTGCTTCTTTCATGTCATTAGCATCATGTAGGCCAATTTCCGTCTTCCTTTTCCGATTTCGCACCATTTTCAATGTAACACACTATGTAACAAAAATTTAATCAAAGGGGGCACACTATAACATGTTACACTGTACCCCGTTACACTATGCCCCACACCCTACTGTTTAAAACAAAAATTCGTTAAAATTTTGTAGGTTAGAAATTGCAATAAGCTTTGTTTGCTATATACATAACAGTCCAAAACAAAACATCAAAGGAATTTGAAATAAGAACCGGTGTTAGGCAGGGAGATGCCTTGTCAGCTGTTCTTTTTAACCTTGCGCTACAAAATGCAATTGGAAACCTCGAAAATAAGGGAAATATCATAACAAAATCATACCAAATATGAGCGTACGCGGACGACATACTAATCATGGCTAGGGACAACAGAACTCTAGAAGAATTGTTTTTAAAAATAGAAGAGGAAGCGAGCAAAGTCGGTCTGAAAATACATGCAGATAAAACAAACTACCTAAAACTGTCACGTGATAACCCAAGAAGGGCCCCTCAGAACTTCATTATAAATGATCATCGGTTTGAAGAAGTTCAAAATGTCAAATATCTTGTAGTAACTTTCAATAACACAAGTAATCTATCACTGAGGGCACAAGACAGAATCCAAGCTGCGAATCGATGCTATTATTCACATCTGAGGCTCTTCAAATCAAAAATCATCTCACGTAAAGCAAAACTGCGAATATATAAAACCCTGATCAGACCCGTGCTAACTTATGGAGCTGAATCCTGGAGTATGTCGGAAGCAGACAAAAACTCTCTTCGTATTTTTGAAAGACGGATTTTACGGAAGATCTTTGGACCAGTGAGAGAGCAAGAAGGATACAGAATTCGCATGAACTACGAACTTCAAGAACTAATAGAAGGTGAAGACATAGTAAGATTCATTAAGGCACAGAGACTTCGATAGGCGGGCCACATGATTAGAATGCCGAGTGCGAGAGCGCCCAGATCCATCCATAAAGCGCAACCTAACACCTCAAGAAGCAGAGGTAGACCCAGAACCAGGTGGAAAGATAAGGTAGAGGAAGATGTAGAAACTCTACAAGTAGGAAACTGGACACGTGTCGCTGAAGACCGTCAAAGGTGGAAGGGGATTGTTAAGGAGGCCAAAGCTCACCCTGGGCTGTAGAGTCAGAAGAAGAAGAAGAAGAAGCTATATACATAACAACTAATTGAAGATTAAAGGCAACATATATTTACTCACCAGAAATTATTAGTTTTCCAACAAAAACAAAACTTCACTAGCCAAATTTCACACGTTTTTTCTACAAAAAATTTAAATTCGAGCACTATTCCGTTCACCCGGTGACAGCTATTTAAGATGGCGGCGCATAAGATTGACAAAACATGTGAATAGACTTCATAGACCAATTAGAAAATGACAGCTATTCTAGATGTTATACTGTCCAACACTTGACCCTACTGGAATATTGTTCACATCAAATCTTCTTCTTCCTTCATCAGCTTCTCTGTTTGTAATATCTAATTATTAGCTTCTAATTATTAGCTTTAATTATTGCGATATGTTTTGCTTAATGACCAATGTATTTTCTTCGTTCTGATTATAACACACACACTTTATACGTTATTTTCCCTGGTTTCGGCACCAAAATGTGAATATTATCGTTAAAAGAACACTGTTGTATGTATTTATCACTTGAACTTTATTTTCAACTCTATACATTCGGTTATTGATTTTTATTGATTTTTATTGATTGTATTTTGTTTTTTTTAGACTGCTTATACGATATATGAATTTAAACTCCTCGTGCGTTTGCGCGATCGTAGAATGTTGGCGTGAGCCCATTGGCTCGCACAGGGCCTGCGTTCTAGATCGACAGGGACGTATTCGCCCCATTTTCAACACATCAATTATTTCACAATTCCAAACTCGCACGCGTTTACAAGTTTAAGTTCAAACACAAAATTGATTACGCGGCGTTTCTTATTGCCGTAGTTGAAGAATAGTTAAATTATTGCAGCGGTTGCAATTTAAACTGGACTTGTTTATATATTTTACCAAGGTTGGGCGGTTAATCTATCGGGTCCTATCCAGAGACAAGTATCTGGATCTATCTAGGTGCGCGTTGCGGCTTCATTTACTGTTGTAGTAGTAGTTTTAATAAAAATGATGTTATTTCCTTGACATACTTTTAAAACCACCGGAAGTGGAGGTTCCAGAACATATCATCTTTCCCTACTGTCTGATCTTGTCTCTAGTTCGTTCTTGGAGGGCGCCTAAGAACAAACTGGATACAAGATTACAGAAGATTTATAACATAACCTAACCTAACCTTGACAAGCATAGACACACCTGGAAGGGATTAAGTTTCAAGGTCGCACAAGAATAAACATAATAGAACTAGATTAAACTGAGCTTGTTTCTTTGATTCTCGAGGAAAATTCTTGATTCCCGAAGGGGTTACGGTGACGATGCACCTGCACGAAATGTACCGCGACCCGGCGCACTTCCCGGAGCCGGAGACCTTCGATCCGGACCGGTTCCTGCCGGAGTCTAGCCGCGCACGCCATCCCTACTCCTTCATCCCCTTCAGTGCCGGACCAAGAAACTGCATTGGTAAGTGAAGAGAAAAATGCACTTAACTAGATAGATTAAACTAGATGGATTGGACTAGGCAATATAGACTATGCGGACTAGACAGACTGGACGGACAAGACAGTCCAGACAGACGTAGACAGACTTAGACAGACGTAGACAGACATAGACAGACTTAGAAAGACATAGACTGACTTAGACAGACTTAGCCAGACTTACACAGACTTAGACTTACTTAGACAGACAGACGGACATAGACTGACTTTGACAGACTTAAACTGTCTTTAACAGACTTAGACAGACTTAGACAGACTTAGCCTGACGTAAACAGACTTTGGCGAACTTACATAGACTTAGACAGACTTAAACTGATTTAGACAGACCCAGACTGACTTAGACAGACTTAGACTGATTTAGACAGATTTAAACAGATGTAGACAGACTTTGAGGGACTCAGATAGTCTTAGACAGACTTAGACAGTCTTAGACAGACTTAGGCAGACTTAGACAAACTTAGACAGACTTGGACATACTTAGCCAGACTTAGCTAGACTTAGCCAGACTTAGGCAAACTTAGGCAGACTTATACAAACTTAGCCAGACTGAGACACACTTAGACAGTCTTAGGCAGACTTAGCCAGACTTATACAGACTTACACAGACTTAGACTTACTTAGACAGACAGACGGACATAGACTGACTTTGACAGACTTAAACTGTCTTTAACAGACTTAGACAGACTTAGACAGACTTAGCCTGACTTAAACAGACTTTGGCGAACTTACATAGACTTAGACAGACTTAAACTGATTTAGACAGACCCAGACTGACTTAGACATACTTAGACAGATTTAAACAGATGTAGACAGACTTTGAGGGACTCAGATAGTCTTAGACAGACTCAGACAGTCTTAGACAGACTTAGGCAGACTTAGACAAACTTAGACAGACTTGGACATACTTAGCCAGACTTAGCTAGACTTAGCCAGACTTAGGCAAACTTAGGCAGACTTATACAAACTTAGCCAGACTGAGACACACTTAGACAGTCTTAGGCAGACTTAGCCAGACTTATACAGACTTACACAGACTTAGACTTACTTAGACAGACAGACGGACATAGACTGACTTTGACAGACTTAAACTGTCTTTAACAGACTTAGACAGACTTAGACAGACTTAGCCTGACTTAAACAGACTTTGACGAACTTAGATAGACTTAGACAGACTTAAACTGATTTAGACAGACCCAGACTGACTTAGACAGACTTAGACTAATTTAGACAGATTTAAACAGACTTAGACAGACTTTGAGGGACTCAGATAGTCTTAGACAGACTTAGACAGTCTTAGACAGACTTAGACAAACTTAGACAGACTTGGACATACTTAGCCAGACTTAGCTAGACTTAGCCAGACTTAGGCAAACTTAGGCAGACTTATACAAACTTAGCCAGACTGAGACACACTTAGACAGTCTTAGGCAGACTTAGGCAGACTTATACAAACCTAGCCAGACTGAGACACACTTAGACAGTCTTAGGCAGACTTAGCCAGACTTAGACAGACTTAGACTGACTTAGACAGACTTAGACGGACATAGACTGACTTTGACAGACTTAAACTGTCTTTAACAGACTTAGACAGACTTAGACAGACTTAGCCTGACTTAAACAGACTTTGACGAACTTAAATAGACTTAGACAGACTTAAACTGATTTAGACAGACCCAGACTGACTTAGACAGACTTAGACTGATTTAAACAGATTTAAACAGACTTAGACAGACTTTGAGGGACTCAGATAGTCTTAGACAGACTTAGACAGTCTTAGACAGGCTTAGGCAGACTTAGACAAACTTAGACAGACTTGGACATACTTAGCCAGACTTAGCTAGACTTAGTCAGAGTTAGGCAAACTTAGGCAGACTTATACAAACTTAGCCAGACTGAGACACACTTAGACAGTCTTAGGCAGACTTAGCCAGACTTAGCCAGACTTACACAGACTTAGACTTACTTAGACAGACAGACGGACATAGACTGAATTTGACAGACTTAAACTGTCTTTAACAGACTTAGACAGACTTAGACAGACTAAGACTGACTTAAACAGACTTTGACGAACTTAGATAGACTTAGACAGACTTAAACTGATTTAGACAGACCCAGACTGACCTAGACAGACTTAGACTGATTTAGACAGATTTAAACAGACTTAGACAGACTTTGAGAGACTTAGATAGTCTTAGACAGACTGGGACAGACTTAGCCAGACGTACACAAACTGAGACAGACTTAGCCAGACTGAACCAGACTTAGCCAGATTTAATCAGACTTAGCCAGACTTAGGTGAGCTTTGACAGACTTAGCCAGACTTACACAGACTTAGACTGACTTAGACAGACTTAGACGGACATAGACTGACTTTGACAGACTTAAACTGTCTTTAACAGACTTAGACAGACTTAGACAGACTTAGCCTGACTTAAACAGACTTTGACGAACTTAGATAGACTTAGACAGACTTAAACTGATTTAGACAGACCTCGACTGACTTAGACAGACTTAGACTGATTTAGACAGATTTAAACAGACTTAGACAGACTTTGAGGGACTCAGATAGTCTTAGACAGACTTAGACAGTCTTAGACAGACTTAGGCAGACTTAGACAAACATAGACAGACTTGGACATACTTAGCCAGACTTAGCTAGACTTAGCCAGACTTAGGCAAACTTAGGCAGACTTATACAAACTTAGCCAGACTGAGACACACTTAGACAGTCTTAGGCAGACTTAGCCAGACTTAGCCAGACTTACACAGACTTAGACTTACTTAGACAGACAGACGGACATAGACTGACTTTGACAGACTTAAACTGTCTTTAACAGACTTAGACAGACTTAAACTGACTTAAACAGACTTTGACGAACTTAGATAGACTTAGACAGACTTAAACTGATTTAGACAGACCCAGACTGACTTAGACAGACTTAGACTGATTTAGACAGATTTAAACACACTTAGACAGACTTTGAGAGACTTATATAGTCTTAGACAGACTGGGACAGACTTAGCCAGACTTACACAAACTGAGACAGACTTAGCCAGACTGAACCAGACTTAGCCAGATTTAATCAGACTTAGCCAGACTTAGGTAAGCTTTGACAGACTTAGCCAGACTTACACAGACTTAGACTGACTTAGACAGACTTAGACGGACATAGACTGACTTTAACAGACTTAAACTGTCTTTAACAGACTTAGACAGACTTAGACAGATTTAGCCTGACAAAACAGACTTTGACGAACTTAGATAGACTTAGACCGACTTAAACTGATTTAGAGAGACCCAGACTGACTTAGACAGACTTAGACTGATTTAGACAGATTTAAACAGACTTAGACAGACTTTGAGGGACTCAGATAGTCTTAGACAGACTTAGACAGTCTTAGACAGACTTAGGCAGACTTAGACAAACTTTGACAGACTTGGACATACTTAGCCAGACTTAGCTAGACTTAGCCAGACTTAGGCAAACTTAGGCAGACTTATACAAACTTAGCCAGACTGAGACACACTTAGACAGTCTTAGGCAGACTTAGCCAGACTTAGACAGACTTAGACTGACTTAGACAGATTTAGACTGACTTAGACAGACTTGGACGGACATAGACTGACTTTGACAGACTTAAACTGTCTTTAACAGACTTAGACAGACTTAGCCTGACTTAAACAGACTTTGACGAACTTAGATAGACTTAGACAGACTTAAACTGATTTAGACAGACCCAGACTGACTTAGACAGTCTTAGACAGACTTAGGCAGACTTAGACAAACTTAGACAGACTTGGACATACTTAGCCAGACTTAGCTAGACTTAGCCAGACTTAGGCAAACTTAGGCAGACTTATACAAACTTAGCCAGACTGAGAGACACTTAGACAGTCTTAGGCAGACATAGCCAGACTTAGCCAGACTTACACAGACTTAGACTTACTTAGACATACAGACGGACATAGACTGACTTTGACAGACTTAAACTGTCTTTAACAGACTTAGACAGACTTAGACTGACTTAAACAGACTTTGACGAACTTAGATAGACTTAGACAGACTTAAACTGATTTAGACAGACCCAGACTGACTTAGACAGACTTAGACTGATTTAGACAGATTTAAACAGACTTAGACAGACTTTGAGAGACTTAGATAGTCTTAGACAGACTGGGACAGACTTAGCCAGACTTAGACAAACTGAGACAGACTTAGCCAGACTGAACCAGACTTAGCCAGATTTAATCAGACTAAGCCAGACTTAGGTAAGCTTTGACAGACTTAGCCAGACTTAGCCAGACTTACACAGACTTAGACTGACTTAGACAGACTTAGACGGACATAGACTGACTTTAACAGACTTAAACTGTCTTTAACAGACTTAGACAGACTTAGACAGACTTAGCCTGACTTAAACAGACTTTGACGAACTTAGATATACTTAGACAGACTTAAACTGATTTAGACAGACCCAGACTGACTTAGACAGACTTAGACTGATTTAGACAGATTTAGACAGACTTAGACAGACTTTGAGGGACTCAGATAGTCTTAAACAGACTTAGGACAGTCTTAGACAGACTTAGGCAGACTTAGACAAACTTAGACAGACTTGGACATACTTAGCCAGACTTAGCTAGACTTAGCCAGACTTAGGCAAACTTAGGCAGACTTATACAAACTTAGCCAGACTGAGACACACTTAGACAGTCTTAGGCAGACTTAGCCAGACTTAGACAGACTTAGACAAACTTAGAAAAACTTAGACAAACTTAGAAAAACTTAGACAGACAAACAGACTTAGACAGACTAGACGAAACAGGAAATTCTAGACAACAACTCGATGTTATTATTAACTTTGTGTTTGTTGTTTGTTAGGTCAGAAATTTGCGATGATGGAGGTGAAGGTGCTGCTGGTGCACATTTTGAGGAGCTACCGCGTGGTGGCGCTGCAACGGCCGCAGGACTTGAAGGTGTGGATCCAGGTGGTCAGCAGTCCACAGGGTGGCGTCAGAGTGCTGCTGAAGAAGCTCGCTCCTTAATATTAGTCCTCGTTGTGTTTCTGTGTTAGGACCTATTATGCGAGTATTTTTTAAGAATGATTTATGTATTAAACTGGTACGTGTGTTGTTACAATTGCTACATTACAAGGGTTATTTGGCAGGGTTAGGTAAGGTAGATTGCAGATTTGGGTGGAGATTTGTACTGTGACCTTTGTTGATCTATTGTACCCCATCCTCTTCCTCTAATCGTTGGTATCCTTACCAATTTAGAGCGCCTCCTCTAGTCCTGATTCCTTCAGGACTTTCAGGAAGATCGAAACAAACGACCTTTCAGTCATTAATGAAGGAGAGTAGGGAAAGATCCTATGTTCTAAACATAGACCCCCTTACCTAACCTTAACCCTAACCTTAACTCTAACCTTAACCCTGACCTTTGACCCTGACCTTTGTCTCTGGCCTTGAGCCCTGACCTTGACACGTCCGGTTTTGACTTCCAGGTTCGACTTCCTGTTTCGACTTACGATTTCGACTTCAGGTCTCCATTTCCGGATGCGCGGGAAAATTCAAAAAATAGACGCGAGGCGGGAAAATTCAAAATTAGGTGCCGGCGGGGCAAATTAGGTGTGTAGTTGGTTGCATATATCAACGAGACTAGATAGATGAGGGTAGATACAGGAGACTAGATAGACGGGACTATCCGAATTATGGAATAATAGATAAGAAATATTACTTCTCAAGGAGATGGATAAGGTTGTACAATAAAAAAAAACCCCACATAAAATTTATGGTTTTATTAAATTCTAATAATAATACAATTAAATTTACATCAATACATTTAAATACAAATAGTGGTCATGCTTTGTATATGTTATGCGTTCGGAAGAAGCAGCTTAAGCAATAATGACTTGCACACATATTACAGCGAAACTTTACACAACTAGATTTACTTGAGGCCTTTTGTCTTCCAAATATCATTCGGTTTTCTTTATAACAACCAACACATCGTCTTTTAACGGAACTCGAAACCGGAAACCAGAAGTAAAAACCGGAAGTCAAAACCGGAAGTGTCAAGGTCAAGGCCAGGGACAAAGGTCAGACTCAAAGGTCAAGGTCAAAGGTCAAGGTTAGGTTAAGGTCAAGGTTAGGTTAAGGTCAAGGTTAGGTTAAGGTCAAGGTTAGGGGTCAAAGTCAGAGGTGGTCAGAGGCGGAGGTGGATTTAGAACATAGTATCTTTCCCTACTAAGGAGACACACCTTACTTACTTTACTTTCCGTGTCCGGCTCATACGACATCTTTCCAAAAAGTAGCGGCTGCAATAGCCTTGTCGTTAGATAAATTTAAGTCTTCGTGCGTGCATCCTTCTTCCGTTGTGGGCAGACCAGTATGTGGCTCATAACCTGGGGCTGACCACACGCACACAGCACATCGTCGTTCTCAGGCAGTCCCCACCTCAACAGATTTGTCTTGCACCTTGCCACTCCTGTCCTGAGCCGATTAAGGGATTTCCATACCGCGAAAGGGAGGTGTTTACCTGGGGCCATTTATTCTCTTGGGGGTTCTCGAGTAGTTAGCTGTTGGGTCCACCTAGTGATACGGTTATTTTCTATAGACCCCTCGAGTGTATGTGATCTTGCCATGAAGCTCTTCCTTGATCTTAGGCGTCGACCGGCTGGCTCGTGTTGGTGCAGAGGATGGCGAGCATCGGTTTCCTGTTTCGTCCTTTCAGCATCCGTGGTGACGGCTCTTCGCACAGATGGGGGTGCCACGCCAATAAGTGCCCTGCTTAAACATTCCTATTGGGAAAGGTTAAATCCTATAGGCTTTTTCAAAATTTGAATAGGAAACATCATATTTTAATAGGAAAAGTTAAGAAATTTCGTTAACCTATAGGCTTTAGAACTTTCCTATTGACACAACTGAATAGGATTATGATGATTCTAAAAGGAAGTTAGCGATTCTATAGGAAATGAAGAGTTTTTATAGGAAATGAAAGTAGAGATCTAAATAGGAAACCAAGTGATTCAATAGGATAACGTGAATTTATCTTTATTTCTAAATTTCGCAATGGGATTCTGCATTATTCAATAGGTTTGGCTTCACCAATGTCCAATAGGAGATGAATAGTTGTCAATAGGGAAATACGACTTAGAAATTATTTTTATTTTATAATGATCCTTAATAGGATTTAACATTATTGAATAGGTTAAGTATTATTGAATAGGTTTAGTTTAGATTATTTTTATTTGACAATGAAGTGAATATGAGTGATAATGAAGAAAATAACAAAGTAGAAAATGACAAAAGTGATGATGAAGACCTCGACGATTTAGAAACTATCAACAATGATGATGAAGTAAACAAGGATATAACTACTTCAAGCAATGATAA
The DNA here is from genome assembly GCA_944588485.1 of Phosphuga atrata. NCBI lineage: Eukaryota > Metazoa > Arthropoda > Insecta > Coleoptera > Silphidae > Phosphuga > Phosphuga atrata. Next base: position 22,909,791 of record OX155906.1, read on the forward strand.
TGAAGAAAATCATAATATACACACAAGAAATGATGATGACAGAGTTAATAACAACGTATAAAAGGAAAGGAGTGATGATGAAGAGCACGACCGTTTAGATCAGCGTTTCTCAAAGTGGGCGATATCGCCCCCCAGTGGGCGATGACGTCGTTTTAGGGGTCGCTAGGTAACCAGGGGGCGATATAGGGGGCGGTAGGTAACCAGGGGGGCGATATAGGGGGTGCTAGGTATCGCGAGCTATACAATGTATTTCTGTTTATTTAAAACAAACAAATACGTTCGACAAAATCGTTCCGTGTTCAGTATTATACGAGGGGTAATCTACTCTTGCAATACATGTTAATATTTAGATGCATTACTACACATTACTTGCATTCTTTGGCAGTACGTAAGTATTACACTACATTACACAAAGTACACTTGGATTCCTTGAATTACCGTTGCATTCCCTGAATTACGTTCCCAATATATTCGCATTACGTCCGTATTTCGTCCTCACTACAGTAACAGTGAGCTTATACTAAACTCTTACTGGGGAAGCTCTGAGAGAAGCTCCCGAGGAAGCTCTTAAAGACAATGGTAATTCTGCCGCAAAAAATATATTTCTTCAGAAACAGGAAACGATGTAAAGTAATAAATAATTTTGACGTTACGCAATATAAAATAACTGACTTTTTATTGAAAATAAAATAACCCCTTTTTCGGAGGGCCATTCCTTTCGCGCTCGTTAGCCCTTACCTCCCACCCGCTCTCCACACGTTATCGTGTCCTGAGTGGAGTTGTCCGTCTAGTCGTGTTCGTCTAGTCTTGTCTGTCTATAAGCCGATCGGGTGCTACCACTGAAATATATACTAACTGGAACGAGCGCTGCCTCTTGCTGCCTCAGCCTCGCTTCCCCCCGCTTTTGCGGGCCGAGAGAGAGCATCACAAGGTGTCTCTCGTATCGCTCTGTCTGCGTCTAGTACAGTCCAAAACGAAGATCACTCTCACTCGATCTCACTCTCTTTCTTGATACAACTCATTACAACTAGCTTTTCGCTCTGACTGTATCACATCCTCCCCACTCTCGACTACACTGTAAGCTAGATAAGGATGAAGGGAGGTCCTTGAGATCTATTTCTCGCCCCGCACAAGCCAAGAGGCCAGCGCTCGTTCCAGTTAGTATATATTTCAATGGGTGGGGACCTGGCGGCAGCATACAAGGGAGTAGAGAGTAAGAATGCGTGTTTAAGATGTGATGAAAGAGGTCACAAAACACACGAGTGCATGGCCAAAGAGGCTAAGTGCTTCGTGTGCAGAGTAAATAGGCATAGGGTGGACTATACGGACCCGCCTGTGTACAGGAAACTATGTGTACAGGGAAAGTGTGAAAGGGACGTCCCAAAGAAACAGAATATGCTAGTATTGCAGATGAACTCAAATAGGAGTGCGGCCGCAATGGAGCTGGTGCATGATGAGAGAGTGGATGTGGGCAAGGGGGAGAATTTTGGGGGTTCAAACCAAGGACCAGTATGAAAAGCTGGTCCAAAGAGATTGTTGTCGGGGGGGATTTCAACGCCAAGTCCGTTTGGTGGGATCCCCTAGAGGGGATGAGAGAGGGAGAATGATGGAAGAGTAGCTGGCAGAAGAGAACCGTGGGATGGTGCCAGCCTTCGTGTGGGTACTTGTGAAAGAGTACAAAGCGCAATTAAAAAAAAACCTTAGAACTTGCAGAATTTCAGCTAATCTAAATATCGTTGGTGACACACAAATATTCAAATCATTTAGCAAAGAAAATATCACAGGATTTTTTGAAATATTGAGGCACTCCACCACAAGAAACAACAGAAAAATCAAAAGCAGAAAATCGATATCAGGATCAACTGAAAAAAAATGCTTTGCACTAGAGATGAGCATGGGATCATATCGACTTATCCGATCCCATCGTCCCATGGGATGGAATGAGTGGTATGAACGTCACGTGGGATGTGATGGGATGGACGACAATTTTGTATGGTACGGAGTGGGTCGAGTTTTGATAATCTAGTAAATCGAGTTTACGTGCATAATTAATTGCTTATCGTGCCAATACGCAAATCATCCATAATATGTCCAGTCCAAGAGATTTCTGTGATAACGATGTTGTTCCTGAAAAGTCTTACGATCCGATCGTGACGAAAAAGGATTACTCATTCTCAGATAAAGAAATTAGGGAAACATTAAATTCGAACGAATTAAGAGAGTCTCAACCGAAAAGAAAGTTTGCTGTAGGTATGGGAAAATAGGATGAATGGGAAGGGCCGCGCGACCGGGATGGGATGGGACGGGACGAAAATTTTAAGTTTATGGGATGGGACAGTGGGACGAAAATGTGATGGAATGGGACAGTGACAGGAATCCGGCCTACGGGATGGGATTTCGAACAAGAAACTTGTCTAATGCTCATTTCTACTTTGCACCATTTCATTACTGCTGGACAATTGGCATATGAAACTTTGATGGCAAATATGAACTTATACAATTTATGCAGAACTATTGGCAATTTTTCATAACCTAACCTAAAATCAATCCTAATAAGTTGTTTTTTCAGTACTAAATCTGTCAGACTATCATCATATAGAATTCATCGGGTAAAAGGAATTAGACCTCTGAAAGAAAATGAAAAGGAGAATTATGATCCAGAAGCAATTTGTACTTCTGAAGACAGTTATACGTATAAAAGTGACAGTGAATTAGAAAACTGCATATGGCCGCATATGGGTCATATGCATATGGGCCATATTTAGATAGCTGCATATGGCCAAAAGAAGAAGATATTGCAATTATAGAAAATGGATTCATTTTTCAAAAGCACTTTAGAGTGTGCTAATTTTGTAGTATTTCAATCCAATTTGAATAAATGTATAAAAATTCAACACACTTGTTATTTAATGACGATGCCACGAATGTGATGTCTTATTACTAACACTTTTATCTTTATAGATAGTAACAACACACGGCATAGAAAACAAACGTATAGTTTGATTATAGCTGTGTGGCTGCTTCGTATAGTTCAACTATATGAATAGTTTTGGACTATGCGAAACGATCACACAGTTATAGTTAAACTATAGCAGGACTATACGCTAGTTTTCTATACCGTGTGTACGTAGCGTAACGTTCAGGGCATTAGAATAAATTATTTCCAATTCCCATCCTTTACGTGACATTACTTTGCAGTACCTAAGAATTTCAAAAATTATTTGACATTATTACGCATTACGCTTGTGATTTCTTCCAGTACTTCGCATTACCAAAGAATTAGGATAATTAAGTGACATTATTACGCATTACGCTAGTAATTTCCTCGAGTACCTCGAATTACCAAAAAATCAGGATAATTGCGAATACATATGCAATATTTCGGTGAGTGGATGACCCCTTGGTATTATACAACCGGCCACGCTCGTCTGCTATTCGATGCTGGTCGAGTATCGATAATCGCACGCACAGACACACTAGAGATGAGTATGGGACGAGTTTCTCGTTCCAAATCCCATCCCATGGGACGGATCCCTGTCACTGTCCCATCCCACGACATTTTCGTTCCACTGTCCCATCCCACAAACCTAAAATGTTCGTCCCATCCCATCCCATTCACCCACCCCATCCCGGTTGCGTGTCCCGTCCCATTCATCCCATTTTTTCTTTCTTTTCGGTTCAGACTTTCTTAACGATAATTCGTTAAAATTTAATTTTTGCGTAATTACTTTAGCTGACAGGGAGTAATCCTTTTTCGTCACAAACGGATCGTAAGACGGAACTACCTCGTTATCACAGAAATTTCCTGGGCTGTATATATTATGGAAAATGTGCGTATTGGCACGATAAGCAATTAATTATGCACGAACTAGATTTACTAGATTATCAAAACTTGTCCCACTTCGTCCCATAGAAATTTGTCGTACCATCCCATCGCATCCCACGCAATGTCCATACCACTCATCCCATGCCATGGGACGATGGGATGGGATGAGTCGATGGGATTCCATGCTCATCTCTAACACACACAGCCAGCGTTAATAACTCTACCAACTTTTCGGTAGATCTACCACCTTTTAGTGTCTGGCCCAAATCCACTACCCCGAAAAAATATCTACCAACTTTTCAAGTTTCGGAAAAAAAAATTATTATTATTTTATTTCTGAAAAAATTAGAATGGCTTCTACTTATACTTTCTTTTCACTTTTTCTTTCTACATGGATCCCCGCATGTGAATTTTTATTTGAAATATTACTAATCACAATTATTGTTGCTAATTATTTTATTTATTTAATCGATTGTTCCCCTTTAGGAGAGCGATTAAACTTGATTGAACATGATTTCATTTTCTGGCGTTTTTCCGCTTCTCTTGCTAATTATTTAAGAATTCATTTCTTATTAATCTAAATAGATTGTCGGACCTAAACTTATAATTTATTTTGCATTATATATTTTTTAATTGATTCTCAGTGATGATTACAAAACGTGAACGTGAACGTTACAAGAAATTTTACTTTCAACTTTGCTAGATTTCTAGTAAATATTTAAGTATTTTCGTTGTTTTATAATAAAATTTCGTGATTTGGGGGGCGTTATTAACTGTAGCATACCACAGGTGGGCGATGAGACAAATAAGTTTGAGAAACACTGGTTTAGATCGTGAAGAAAAGGATGATGAAGTAGATGAGGAAATAAATAATGAAGTAAACGACGATAGTGATAGTGACAGTGACAAAGTGAACAAAATTTTAAATGATTACAGAAAGTGAAAGCGAAGCCACTGATGGACAGGAATAAAAGTTTGAATTAAGAGAAAAATTGATAATTAATAGTTGAGTACACTGAAGCAAAGGTTACAAGGAATAAATAATAAAAAAAAAATTCAACTTACAAGTAGTTTATTATCATTAAAAAATCCCTAAATTAATACCTACAGCTTGACCTTATTCAATGGGAAAATTATAATCTGAGAAGTCCTATTCAATTTATTAAAATCCTATTGAAGAATCGAATAGAATTCTGGATTATTCTATAGTAAATTCTGAGACTGCAATATTCCCATTGAATAGTATCATATCCTATTGGAGCATCTAAAAGGAATTACCTCTTTTCAATAGGGGAATTATAATCTGAGAAGTCCTATTCAATTTACTAAAATCCTATTGAAGAATCGAATAGGATTCTGGATTATTCTATAGGAAATTCTGAGACTGCAATAGTCCCATTGAATAGTATCAAATCCTATTGGAGCATCTAAAAGGAATTGCCTCTTTTCAATAGGGGAATTATAATCTGAGAACCCCTATTCAATTTATCAAAATCCTATAGAAGAATCGAACAGGATTCTGGATTATTCTATAGGAAATTCTGAGACTGCAATATTCCCATTGAATAGTATCAAATCCTATTGGAGCATCTAAAAGGAATTGCCTCTTTTCAATAGGGGAATTATAATCTCCTAGAGTCCTATTTAATTTACTAAAATCATATTGAAGAATCGAATAGGTTTCTGGATTATGCTATAGGAAATTCTCACACCACAATATTCCTATTGAATAGTATTAAATCCTATTGGGAAATCGAATAGGATTTAGCGCCTCTCAATAGGACAACTGAATAGGATTCAGGAGATTTCTATAGGAAAATAAACCTTCAATAGGATTCAATAGAAAATTTCCGATGCAATTTTCCCATTGAACTTACCGCTCCCAATAGGATTGTTTAAGCAGGGTGGGTACAAACTATTAACTGGAGTTGGCTTTAGGCAGCCTCTCACGATTCTTGCTGTCGTTGATAGCGACGTCCACAGGTTTCGCGTGAGCTGAAGCTGCCCAAACCGGTGCGGCGCATTCCGCAGTGGACACACAGAGCGCCAAAGCCGAGCTTCTGAGCGTTTCTGGTTGAGCTCCCCATGCTGTGCCTGTGAGTTTTCGCAATATGTTATTACGCGCACAAACTTTGCCTTTAGTATTGATGCCGTGTTGTCTAAAGGACAGAGTACGGTCTAGGGTCACGCCCAGGTATCTCGGCGTCGGGCAGTGCAATGTATCTCGAACTTCCGTCGTGTTTCTTTGTTTTTCAGGTGGAAGGCGCAGACCTGAGTCTTGCTGGAATTCGGCTTTAGGTGGTTTTTCTGGTAATAGATTGCCAGTTCCTCAAGGGCGACTCCCAACTTCTCCTCCACCACGGTAAACTCGGTGCCCTGGGCTGCCACAGCTGTATCATCGGCATACATGAATTGCCTAATATTGTCAGGAATCGGCTGGTCGTTCGTGTACACATTGTACAAGAGTGGGGACAGGACACTGCCTTGCGGCAGTACATTCTTCTGGACCCTCCATCTGCTATTCTTGTTTTGAAGTGAAACATAAAATCTCCTGTTCTGGAGGAATAGACCGATGACCATAGTGAGCCTATAGTCTTTTGTTGTCTCATAAAGCTTTCTTAACAGCCTCCTGTGGTTGACAGTGTCATAAGCGGCTGTCAAATCGATGAACGTCACTCCAGTAATCTTCCTTCTCTCAAAACCATCCTCTATGTGCTGAGTTAGGTTGAGGATTTGGCCACAGCATGATTTCCCTGGACGAAAGCCGGCCTGCTGTTCGATAATCTTGGCATCCAAAATCCCCGCCGTTCGGTTTAGAATCAGTCGTTCCAGCAGTTTGAAGAGTTGGCACAGAAGGGACACGGGCCTGAAGTTCTTAGGGTCAGTCGGTTCCTTGCCAGGTTTCAGTAACGCGACCACACGAGCCTTCCTCCATTCTTTAGGATCTTCAGTTGCGTGACACATACGTTGAACACATTAAGGAGCCATTGCAGGGTCTGTGGTCCAAAGTTCTTGATCTATTCTGCCCTCAGATCGTCCAAGCCCGCGGCTCGGTTGAGTTTGATCCCTTTAATCCCAGCCACAAGTTCAGTCATGGAAAAAGGGGCACCGAGGGAGTTGTTCTCATGCTCCAGGTCCCTGCTAATGTGCTCTTTGGACTTCTTGTCCTTTGTTTTACCATTCAGTAGCAGTTGGGTGGCTACTTGATCTGAAGTGACTGCTATAAAGTTCCGAACTGGTTTTGTGGCGTCACCACTCAGGTTTTTTAGGGTCTTCCATGCCCGTCTGCTGTTGACCTTCATATCTGGGTTTTCTAGCATGTTACACTACTTGGCCGTTCGGTCCTCTGCCATTTTTGCCATCAGTATTTCTCCGGCCTCACATGTTTCCTCGGCAAAGGGGTCTGCGTCGTACAATTCTTGGTAGCGTGAAAGAAGGTGTTTCGCATCTCCCGATAGAGCAGGGATGTACTCGGTGCGACAGCCTCTGTGAATGTTTCTTCTTAAGGCCTTCCCAACCAATTTTATGAATGCTTCGTACATCTCTGGCTGAGGAGCGATTCTCGCTATCTCTACATCGAGGTCTTTGCTGAACTTGCACCAATTAGCCTTCCTGAAATTAAAGTGTCTTTTGAAGGGTACTTCCTCTGGTTTTACCACGGCGCTGGAACATATTAACGGTCTATGTTGGGTTCGCGGTATTGGTTCCCCGATGCTCTTTTCGCATTGTGCCGCCACCCTTGCACTCACGAAGATGTTGTCGCGGTTATATCCTCGTCTCCAGCGGCCACTGTGGAAGGAGGGTGGGAGTTTGGGATCGTGTATTATCTGCAGTTCGTTGGTTTCGGCCCACTTTTCGAGCTCTGCACCATTCTCATCCGTTTCACTGTAGCACCAGGCCAAGCTTTTGCAGTTGAAGTCGCCGATGACAAAGTTTATGTACTGTTGGCGGAAATCGTTCGGATTTGAGAACTTGAACTTGACATCCGGGGGTTTGTACACTGACGTCACTGAAAAATCTGGAGTACGGATGGTCAGCAGCTCGATATTATCTAAATCTGTCTTGGAGGTGGAGATGTCGTCAACACCAGGCTTGAGAAAAATAGCGCTCCCGTACTGATCATGTGGTCTCTCAACAACCATCCTCATGCCAGCCATCCTTGGTCTGTTCCGCGTGATGCCTCGGTGGGTCTCCTGTACTAGAAGCACGTCGCATTCTGTTTACTTGCACATGTCCGCCAATAAAACTTCCTTAAGACTAGAAATTCCTTCAATATTAATTGAAATTGTAACCAAGAATGGCCTTGAGAAAGGCCTAGTTGGCAGGCTTGTTGTAACGACATTGTTCATTTTCGTTTATCGTAGATCCGGTGTTAGAAGAATTAGCCGTTGAACACGTTCAACGTTTTCAGGGTACGCCCGATTGTGGTTCTCTTGCGAGACAGCGCAATCTTCGGGGAGGCTTCTTCTGTGTACCCTGAGACACACCTACATCATCGAATCACATTGGCTCTTTCCTGATAGACGTTACAATGGCGACCAGGACAATCAGCAGATGGAAAGTCGACTTGGAACATGAAAACCTCAGCGACCACCGCACAATCACTTTCGAGATTAATGATTTTCTACAGACAACTCGTAGGCTGGAAACTGACAGTCGACGGATGGTCCAGGCTACAAAAAATATTAGACCAGGAAACTGAGCAAAGCGATGTGATATCTAAAGAGCATCGACAACCAGTTACAAGCCCGATTTCACCGAATATATTTCCAATTTGTGCGAGGAATGCTTTCCGGTCACCAACCTATATACTGGTGGAACACCACGATTACTGCTAAAAGAGCCGCATGCATCAGAAAGAGAAGAGTGTTAGTGAGAAGGAATAAATCAAAGGCAACTGATGTACAGAAACAAGCAGCGTGAATTGACCAACTCTAAACAAAATCTTCATCATCATCAATGGCCATACAACCCTATAGTAGGGTCTCGACCTTCTCCAGCTTCTTTCGCCATTCATTCCTGTCTCTGGTCTGTATCGTCCAGTTCGGTGCACCTATCTTCCGTGCGTCTTCGCTTACACCATCCTTCCTGCGCAGCTTTGTCCTTCCTCGCCCTCTTGTGCCTATAGGTTTTGCTTTAAGGATCTTTTTTGCAGGATTATGGTCATAAACCAAATCTTAAGATTTCTATAAGCTCACGCAAGAAAGTGTTGTGGAAGGACCTCCGCAATCAGTTGGAAGAAGATATATGGGGCCAAGGCTTTAAAATTATATCTGACAAAGTAAAACAAAAGGTCAAACATTAGTGTAAGCTAGGAAGAGATAATACGCCAGGTTGAACAAGGCAACGTACTCTCCAACGTCCATACATTTATCTGTAGCATCAGACTTGCTATTCTTCCCGAGTCGATATATGTTTACCATCTCGTGAACTCTATTAGCGATTTTGGCGACGGCGGGGACAGTTCTCTCTGCCGATATAACTGTTCCCCAAAAACCCTAAAATCAATTGGGTTGTTCCCGAAATAACGGAAATAAAGACCTTTGACCTGGAAGGCATTTTGATCAAAAGACCAGGAAAACTACAGATTGTATATCGCCAGTCGTGCATAAAGCAGTAACTAACAAGAAATCTGAAATCGCTCTGAGAGTGATAAACAGCTGTCTAGTTAAAGGAGAATTTCCTGATATTTGGAAGAAGGTACTCATTGCAAAACCTAAAAAAGTTCCGGCCGATGAAACGTAGTATAGACTACGTTACCTCCTTCCAAATATCAGGCCTATGCCGATCTGCATACTAGACACTCCAGGTAAACCGCTAGAAATGTTAGTCAAGACACGCCTAGCGAATGAACTAGAAACCAAAGGAATGTTGCATGATAGATAGTACGGATTTAGGGAGGGCAGGTCAACGATAGATGCGCTGGCCAAAGGCATGGAGATACCAAATGAAATTAGAAAGAAGGCGTTTAAGAACCAAAGCTCGCGGCACCTTTCACTCTAGATATAGAATACGCGTGCAACCTCCATGGAACCTTATAATAGAGGCGCTAATACCAGCGGGTGTTAGCCCATGTTCGGTAAAGATGGTCCAGTCGTACCTCAGTAATCGATGCATTATCACCAACAGCAGGTCAAAAATAGAAACTAAAACAAAGGGCTCCTTTCTAGGACCATCACTATGGAACATCTTTGGATGTTGGCCCGTATTTGGCAAAGATGGTCGAGTCGTACCTCAGAAATCGATACATTATCAGCCACAGCAGATTAAAAATTAAAACTACATGCGGTGTCCCATAGAGCTCCATTCTAAGACCTACACTGTGGAACATCTTTGGGTGTTAGCCCAGATTTGGTAAAGTTGGTTCATTCGTACCCCAGTAATCGATAAATTATCACCCACAGCAGATCAAAAATAGAAACAACAGGCGGTGTCCCACAGGGCTTTATTCTAGGACTTACACTATGCAACATCTTTGGGTTATAGCCCATATTTGCTAAAGATGGTCCAGTCGTACCTCAGTTATCGATACATTATCACCAACAGCAGGCCAAAAATAGAAACTACATGCGGTGTTCCACAGGGCTAAATTCTAGGACCTACACTTTGGAACATCTTTGGGTGTCAGCCCGTATTTGGTAAAGATGGTCGAGTCGTACTTCAGTAATCGATACATTATCACACACAACAGATCAAAAATAGGAACTACATGTGGTGTCCCACAAGGGCTTCATTCTAGGATCTACACTATGGAACATCTTTGGGTGTTATCCCAGATTTGGTAAATTTGGTCCATTCGTACCTGAGTAATCGATAAATTATCAACCACAGCAGATCAAAAATTGAAACAACAGGCGGTGTCCCACAGGGCTTCATTCTAGGACCTACACTATGGAACATCTTTGGGTTATAGCCCATATTTGGTAAAGATGGTCCAGTCGTACCTCAGTTATCGATACATTATCACCAACAGCAGGCCAAAAATAGAAACTACATGCGGTGCCCCACAGGGCTCAATTCTAGGACCTACACTATGGAACATCTTTGGGTGTCAGCCCATATTTGGTAAAGATGGTCGAGTCGTACCTCAGTAATCGATACATTATCACACACAGCAGATCAAAAATAGGAACTACATGTGGTGTCCCACAAGGGCTTCATTCTAGGACCTACACTGTGGAACATCTTTGGGTGTTAGCCCAGATTTGGTAAAGTTGGTTCATTCGTACCCCAGTAATCGATAAATTATCACCCACAGCAGATCAAGAATAGAAACAACAGGCGATGTCCCACAGGACTTTATTCTAGGACCTACACTATGGAACATCTTTGGGTTATAGCCCATATTTGGTAAAGATGGTCCAGTCGTACCTCAGTTATCGATACATTATCACCAACAGCAGGCCAAAAATAGAAACTACATGCGGTGCCCCACAGGGCTCAATTCTAGGACCTACACTATGGAACATCTTTGGGTGTCAGCCCATATTTGGTAAAGATGGTCGAGTCGTACCTCAGTAATCGATACATTATCACACACAGCAGATCAAAAATAGGAACTACATGTGGTGTCCCACAAGGGCTTCATTCTGGGACCTACACTGTGGAACATCTTTGGGTGTCAGCCCATATTTGGTAAAGATGGTCGAGTCTTACCTCAGTAATCGATACATTATCACACACAACAGATCAAAAATAGGAACTACATGTGGTGTCCCACAAGGGCTTCATTCTAGGATCTACACTATGGAACATCTTTGGGTGTTATCCCAGATTTGGTAAAGCTGGTCCATTCGTACCTGAGTAATCGATAAATTATCAATCACAGCAGATCAAAAATTGAAACAACAGGCGGTGTCCCACAGGGCTTCATTCTAGGACCTACACTATGGAACATCTTTGGGTTATAGCCCATATTTGGTAAAGATGGTTCAGTCGTACCTCAGTTATCGATACATTATCACCAACAGCAGGCCAAAAATAGAAACTACATGCGGTGCCCCACAGGGCTCAATTCTAGGACCTACACTATGGAACATCTTTGGGTGTCAGCCCATATTTGGTAAAGATGGTCGAGTTTTACCTCAGTAATCGATACATTATCACACACAGCAGATCAAAAATAGGAACTACATGTGGTGTCCCACAAGGGCTTCATTCTAGGACCTACACTATGGAACATCTTTGGGTTATAGCCCATATTTGGTAAAGATGGTCCAGTCGTATCTCAGTTATCGATACATTATCACCAACAGCAGGCCAAAAATAGAAACTACATGCGGTGTCCCACAGGGCTCAATTCTAGGACCTACACTATGGAACATCTTTGGGTGACAGCCCATATTTGGTAAAGATGGTCGAGTCTTACCTCAGTAATCGATACATTATCACACACAGCAGATCAAAAATAGGAACTACATGTGGTGTCCCACAAGGGCTTCATTCTAGGACCTACACTATGGAACATCTTTGGGTTATAGCCCATATTTGGTAAAGATGGTCCAGTCGTACCTCAGTTATCGATACATTATCATCAACAGCAGGCTAAAAATAGAAACTACATGCGGTGCCCCACAGGGCTCAATTCTAAGACCTACACTATGGAACATCTTTGGGTGTCAGCCCATATTTGGTAAAGATGGTCGAGTCGTACCTCAGTAATCGATACATTATCACACACAACAGATCAAAATTAGGAACTACATGTGGTGCCCCACAAGGGCTTCATTCTAGGACCTACACTATGGAACAACTTTGGGTGTTATCCTAGATTTGGTAAAGTTGGTTCATTCGTACCTGAGTAATCGATAAATTATCACCCACAGCAGATCAAAAATAGAAACAACAGGCGGTGTCCCACAGGGCTTTATTCTAGGACCTACACTATGGAACATCTTTGGGTTATAGCCCATATTTGGTAAAGATGGTCCAGTCGTACCTCAGTTTTCGATACATTATCACCAACAGGAGGCAAAAAATAGAAACTACATGCGGTGTTCCACAGGGCTCAATTCTAGGACCTACACTATGGAACATCTTTGGGTGTTAGCCCATATTTGGTAAAGATGGTCGAGTCGTACCTCAGTAATCGATATATTATCACACACAGCAGATCAAAAATAGGAACTACATGTGGTGTCCTACAAGGGCTTCATTCTAGGACCTACACTATGGAACATCTTTGGGTGTTAGCCCATATTTGGTAAAGATGGTCGAGTCGTACCTCAGTAATCGATACATTATCACACACAACAGATCAAAAATAGGAACTACATGTGGTGTCCCACAAGGGCTTCGTTCTAGGACCTACACTATGGAACATCTTTGGGAGTTATCCTAGATTTGGTAAAGTTGGGCCATTCGTACCTGAGTAATCGATAAATTATCACCCACAGCAGATCGAAAATAGAAACAACAGGCGGTGTCCCACGGGGCTTCATTCTAGGACCTACACTATGGAACATCTTTGGGTTATAACCCATATTTGGTAAAGATGGTCCAGTCGTACCTCAGTTATCGATACATTATCACCCACAGCAGGCCAAAAATAGAAACTACATGCGGTGCCCCACAGGGCTCAATTCTAGGACCTACACTATGGAACATCTTTGGGTGTCAGCCCATATTTGGTAAAGATGGTCGAGTCGTACCTCAGTAATCGATACATTATCACACACAGCAGATCAAAAATAGGAACTACATGTGGTGTCCCACAAGGGCTTCATTCTAGGACCTACACTGTGGAACATCTTTGGGTGTTAGCCCAGATTTGGTAAAGTTAATTCAATCGTACCCCAGTAATCGATAAATTATCACCCACAGCAGATCAAGAATAGAAAAAACAGGCGATGTCCCACAGGGCTTTATTCTAGGACCTACACTATGGAACATCTTTGGGTTATAGCCCATATTTGGTAAAGATGGTCCAGTCGTACCTCAGTTATCGATACATTATCACCAACAGCAGGCCAAAAATAGAAACTACATGCGGTGTTCCACAGGGCTCAATTCTAGGACCTACACTATGGAACATCTTTGGGTGTCAGCCCATATTTGGTAAAGATGGTCGAGTCGTACCTCAGAAATCGATACATTATCACCCACCGCAGATTAATAATAAAAACATGCGGTGTCCCATAGGGCTCCATTCTAGGACCTACACTGTGGAACATATTTGGGTGTTATCCTAGATTTAGTAAAGTTGGTCCATTCGTACCTGAGTAATCGATAAATTATCACCCACCGCAGATCAAAAATAGAAACAACAGGCGGTGTCCCACAGGGCTTCATTCTAGGACCTACACTATGGAACATCTTTGGGTTATAGCCCATATTTGGTAAAGATGGTCCAGTCGTACCTCAGTTATCGATACATTATCACCAACAGCAGGCCAAAAATAGAAACTACATGCGGTGTTCCACAGGGCTCAATTCTAGGACCTACACTATGGAACATCTTTGGGTGTCAGCCCATATTTGGTAAAGATGGTCGAGTCGTACCTCAGTAATCGATACATTATCACACACAGCAGATCAAAAATAGGAACTACATGTGGTGTTCCACAAGGGCTTCATTCTAGGACCTACACTGTGGAACATCTTTGGGTGTTATCCTAGATTTGGTAAAGTTGGTCCATTCGTACCTGTGTAATTGATAAATTATCACCCACAGCAGATCAAAAATAGAAACAACAGGCGGTGTCCCACAGGGCTTCATTCTAGGACCTACACTATGGAACATCTTTGGGTTATAGCCCATATTTGGTAAAGATGGTCCAGTCGTACCTCAGTTATCGATACATTATCACCAACAGGAGGCAAAAAATAGAAACTACATGCGGTGTTCCACAGGGCTCAATTCTAGGACCTACACTATGGAACATCTTTGGGTGTTAGCCCATATTTGGTAAAGATGGTCGAGTCGTACCTCAGTAATCGATACATTATCACACACAGCAGATCAAAAATAGGAACTACATGTGGTGTCCCACAAGGGCTTTATTCTAGGACCTACACTGTGGAACATCTTTGGGTGTTAGCCCAGATTTGGTAAAGTTGGTTCATTCGTACCCCAGTAATCGATAAATTATCACCCACAGCAGATCAAGAATAGAAACAACAGGCGGTGTCCCACAGGGCTTCATTCTAGGACCTACACTATGTAACATCTTTGGGTTATAGCCCATATTTGGTAAAGATGGTCCAGTCGTATTTCAGTTATCGATACATTATCACCAACAGCAGGCCAAAAATAGAAACTACATGCGGTGTTCCACAGGGCTCAATTCTAGGACCTACACTATTTTTTTTTCTCTTAGGGGGAAGAATTTTCAACGGGAAATATTCAAATTTCGCCTAAGGCTTTCAGTGTGGGATAAGCACCAATCCCACACGCCCAGTGTTAGGGGTCGCCCGACCGCACTGAAAAACCCCTTTGTTGGATTTCCCATGGATCCCCCGTGGAACCGACTCTAGTCATTACTTCGCGGGGGGAAGCTTTGGCCTTGCCGACGTTCACTTTTGTCGAGTTGCTTGTTTTTTCTCATGTCTTCCTCTGCGCCCTACTCTCCTGGGCCTATCCGCCTCCTCCTGGAGGCGTAGTGTCTTCAGGATGTTTACGGCCAGCTCGCAGCCAGCATTCCATTGCTGCTCCATCGAGCATCGAGAGTTATGCGTGTGCCAGAAATACACTCCCATCTCTGTCTCTCCTGCTGGAATCTAGGGCATTCCAGCAGGACGTGTTCTGCAGTCTCCGAGATCTCTGGGCACTGGGGACAGTCGTGTGTTACTGCTGCCCCTATTCGGTGAAGATACTCACGGAAGCCACCATGTCCCGTGAGTATTTGGGTGAGGTGATAATTCACATCACCGTACATCCTACAGATCCACGGATCGATGGACGGGATCAAGCCATATGTCCAGCGACCGTTACTTGATGTGTTTCCATCTTTCCTGCCACTGCGTAAGGGTGACCGCCCTCTCGGTCTGTGCTCGATCGTTGTCGCCTCCGTCTGTTGGGAATCGTCCAGGGCCGTCCCCTTCTTCTTTTTATATTGTCGCATGCGCGATTTCCAGAAAAAAACTCGCATGCGCTCTTTAGCAAGCAGGTCTATTGGCGGCAGGCCAGCGATGACCTGTGCTGCATCTGTGGACACAGTCTGGTAGGCACATGCGATTCTCAGTGCACTCGTCCTGTGTGCGGGGGCTATCAGTCGTAGGTATGCGGGAACCTCCGTCATTTCTGCCCAGGTCGGCGCCGCATACAGCAAGATCGAGGTGCTAACGCAGGCGAGCACCCTTCTCCTGGCACCTCCAATGTTGGGCAGTATCCTCGAGATAGCTGCGGCAGTTGTAGCGGCTTTGTTTCCTGCGTATCTGAGGTGCTCCTTGAAGTTGAGCCTCTGATCCAACATCACTCCCAGGCACTTTATGGCAGGTTTGCTCCTGATAGTGCATCCTCGGTAGGTTAGTACCATTGAGGTCCTAACCTTTTTGCCAGTGAAAAGCACTGCCTCAGTCTTCTGTACGGCCAGGGAGAGGTCGACTGACTCCATCCATTCCCAGATAATGTCCATGGCTTCCCCGAACAGTGCAGCGATGGCGTCACAGTCGGTGCTGGGTATGAGGTCCGCCACGTCGTCTGCGTACACTACCAGCCGACAGTCCCCTGGCAAGGGCAGCTTCAGTAGTCCGTTGTACAGGACGTTCCATAAGTCCGGGCCAAAAACCGACCCCTGAGGAACGTTTGCAGTGATGCTGAACTCTCTGACTCCAGTCGTCCTCTCCACGAATAGTACTCTGTCACTGAGGTAGTTCAGGATGATGTTTCTCAAGTACCCGGGGACGTTGAAGTCCCGGCGGAGGGCCTCACAGATCTTGTCCCATCTTGCGGAGTTAAAAGCATTTCTAACATCCAGGACCTACACTATGGAACATCTTTGGGTGTCAGCCCATATTTGGTAAAGATGGTCGAGTCGTACCTCAGTAATCGATACATTAGCACTCACAGCAGATTAAAAATAAAAACTACATGCGGTGTCCCTCAGGACTCCATTCTAAGACCTACAGTATGGAACATATTTGGGTGTTAGCCAATATTTGGTAAAGATGGTCCAGTCGTTTCTGAGTAATCGATACATTATCACCCACGGCTGATCAAAAATAGAAACAACATGCGGTGTCCCACAGGGCTTCATTCTATGACCTACACTATGGAACATCTTCTACAACAAAAGACTGCAACTCGAATTAACGACCTAGCACTCATTGTCCGTGGAAGAAATAACTCTCAACTGGAAGAGACAGCGCAAGACGCATTGGAAAAAATACAACAACAGCTAGGGCTTAGAATGGCACATGCAAAGACAGAAATGGTTATTCTTGCCGGCAGAAGAAAACTTAAGACAGTGTCGATCAAAATTGGTGACACCACGATTACAAGCAAGCCGGTCATCAAGTACCTGGGTGTATCATCATCAGCCTTTTATGTCCCACTGGTGGGCGCAGGCCTCTTCTCTGCCACATATCCAACCTCAGCACTAAGATATGAATATGAGGGACCTACACTTTAACGTCGAATCCAAACGACATATTTCCAGAGAAGGTGTTGGGCAGTTGAGACCCCACGGTTCTAGGTGTATACCTGGATATAAACACCCGCAAGACTACCCACATAAAGATCAAGTGCGAGAAAGTTGCTCTGTCGCGTTCCATAATCATGAAAATCTTTATTTATATGCAAGTCTTGTTGTTGGAGGTGTACTAAACACACTACTTCTAGTTTATACAGACATGGAAGTGTCAATACTTTATTGTTGATGAAGGTATGGTTTGCATAAAGTTGTAATTCCGGCCCGTATTACTCGTTTTGGGCCTTAAATAGGTCTTCGATCTGCGGGGCCATACCCATACTGCAATGCCATACATCAATCTGGATATAAACACCCGCATGACTACCCACATTAAGATCAAGTGCGAGAAAGTTGCTCTGACCATGATCACCCCAAACGTCTGCGGTCGGCGACAGGAGAGTTGAAGACGCCGCGAACATTATAATGTTCGCGGCGTCTTCAACTACCCTGAACGGTGCACCTATCAGGCGATGAAGCATTCCTTCTATAGAAACAAAAACCGATAAATGGCACTCAGAGTTATACAGAACCGTCGCTGCAATCGCTATAGCCTCACTACCGCCCCTTGAACTAAGAGTTCAGGAGATGGTAAATAGCAGGTCTGATGCTACAGATAAATGTATGGATGAGTAGCGGCAGAGATGGGAGAGTACGTTGACTGGACTAAAACTTTTATAAAGTACGTGAGGTTGTGGAGAAAGAGAAAATGGGGGAATCACCCAGGTCTTTACCGGTCATGGTGTCTTGCTTGTCTGTCTAGTCTTGTGTAACGTTCTATTTCCAAGAGAGTGATTAATAAGAGGACAAATCGCGAGTTTTTGCATTGCCTGCGATTAGCATTGCTGATAACGATTGGTGCTAATAAATTAAAAATATATTATCGTTAAACCGCAGAAAAAAAAACACCAATTAAAACTATGCAAATCGTGCAGATACGGCGAAAATGTGAAAAATATTTTTAGGACAAAAATGTATAAAGAAGGCTCATTTGCCGCTTCCAACAATCGCCCGACTTTCGACAAAGCGAAAACAGTTTTCGCAATCAATTCGATAATCTTTAACAACTAATTAATGTAAGTTAAATCAAGGCCAGATAAATAAGACTAGCAAAAACAAATAGATAATGGTTCATATAAATCAAGACCACAAATCGCGCGGCGGCGCGACCTCTCGATCCGATATAGAAAAGAAATTCAATAGCTTAAACGATTTTTAAATACCTGTTAAGGGGAAGCACATACTTATTTTAGGTTTGCAAGACTTATGTTGGTAGTAGAATTATGACCAGAACGAAGTTAGCGTTTGTTGTTTTGTAATACTAGTTTTAATGTTAAATATTTCAGTAGTGCTAAATCTAAATATGGGGTGGGGTAAAGGGTGGCGGCCCTAAATAGGTGGGTAAGGGGTGGCGGCAATAACCACCATGTAAGTCCGACCCAAATGTCAACCTCTCCTGCACGCGGTGCCCGCTGCTAGATAACGAACGAGGCTCTGGCGACCGAGTCATGGCGGTATAACCATTCAAACGAGAATAAAGGAAATGTATTCTCACCGTGAGGGGTTGCTAGTCTCCCAGCGGGCGCCTCCCCAGGGGGCGGGTAGGGGAAAGCCTCCCAGATATGGGTGGTACCGGGGAAATTAAATACCCGGGGCGACAACAGCAACAACAGTAGCGTCTGACCCAGAGTGGGCGGCTGCAAACGGTGTCTGACCCAGAATGGGCGGCCGAAAACCAAACTCACCAACCCGTCTTGCCAGCGTGGTGTTTTACTGCAAAAAACCCTTATTTTTACCCATGAAAATGATAGATGTAAACAAACAAATACCCCAGGCGAATAGGAGAATATCTCCACAGTTCCGCAATGATAACCAATCATTCTGTCCCACGGATTCTGGGGGGGACAAACATCTAATGAAGCAGAAAACCTACTCAACAAAGAAGCAGAATATACACATGTATATCGCAACCTACAACACAAGATCGCTACAATCAGAGGAAAGACTCACCGAACTCGAGCGAGAATTAGATCATATAAAATGGGATGTTGCTGGTCTCAGCGAGATTAGAAGACGGGGAGAGCAACTAATAAAACTAAAATCTGGGCATAGCCTATATTATGCGGGAAACGACGAAAATTCCAATGGCGGAACCGGTTTTATAATACATAAACGTCACAGCAAGAATATAATTTCCATAAAGAAAATCTCCCCTAGAGTGACTAGCCTGGTCCTGAAACTAAATACAAAATACCACATAAAAATCGTACAAATCTATGCACCGACGACCAACTACAGTGATGAGGAAGTAGACATCTTCTACGACGATATATCTACGGCCCTAAGAGAGCAACCAGTCCAATTCACCATTGTATGCGGAGACTTCAACGCCAAAATCGGAATGAAAAGCGACGATACGGAAATTTCTTTAAGTAACGTTGGACTGGAAGGCAGGAATAACCGAGGTGAGACGTTGTTGGGCTTCCTACTACAAAACAACCTATTTCAAATGAACAGCTTCTTCTATAAAAAACTAAATCGAAGATGGACCTGGGAAAGTCCAGACGGCCGCACAAGAAATGAAATAGACTTTGTAATAACGGATAAGAAACATATAATTAAGGACGTAACGGTATTAAATAGATTTGATACTGGGAGCGACCATAGAATGGTGCGATCAAAAATAACCATTGATATAAAGAAAGAAAGACACAAAATGGTTAAAAAGACAACCAACCAACAATGGCACAGCCCACTAGATGTAGAGGAATACCAACAGTGCATCGCAGACCGGTTGACGAGTGGAAACGCTGACAAAAATGAAAACATCAACAACCTAAACGACCGAATAACAAATGCCATAATAGAAAGTCAAAGTACATGCTGCCCTAGAACAAAACAAGAAGAAAAACTCAGCCAAGAAACAATACAGCTGATGCAAAGTAGAAGAAACATGAGAAGTGAAGAGACAACCTCCATCGAAGAACTACGAGAGATAAATAAACAGATATCGAAGGCAATAAGGCGCGACATAAGAGCACATAATAAAGATAAAATTCAACAAACCATTCAAACAACAAAAGTGGACCTTCATACTTTTGTTGTTTGAATGGTTTGTTGAATTTTATCTTTATTATGTGCTCTTATGTCGCGCGTAGAAAACTGGGAAGCGGGAAGAGACAAATAACTAAACTCAGAAATAAACTAGGAAATATAACAACGAACAGAGAGGAGATCCTAAATGTCGTTGAAGAATTCTACCAACTTCTATATACAAGCCAAAAAGAACCAATCCCGGAATCTGAACCAGATATCGTATCAAATAAAAAGGGCATCATAAACCAAGGGTCTGAAATACTACCAGATATTACTTTAGATGAAATAGAATTAGCCTTAAGTAAAACGAAGACAAACAAAGCCCCCGGAGGTGACCACGTCACCGCAGACGCCATCAAAATCGCAGGTGTCCACCTGCTAGGAAAAATCAGAGACCTGTTCAATCTTTGCCTGTTCAACAGTACAGTACCAAATGAATGGAACAACGCTATTGTGATCTTAATACACAAAAAAGGAGATATAGCTGACCTAGAAAACTATAGGCCGATAAGCCTTCTAAGTCATCTCTACAAACTATTTACAAGAATAATAACAAATAGACTTGAAAATAAACTGGACTTCTACTAATCAGTGGAACAGGCAGGATTTCGCACAGGATACGGAACCAATGACCTTCTACAAAGTGTTAAAACAATAGTCGAGAAAAGTATTGAATACAACAGACCACTCGTACTGGCCTTCATAGATTTCCATAAAGCATTTGACACCGCCGAGTTAGATGCAGTTATGGAAGCACTACAGGAATGCCGTGTCGACCATCGCTACACGAGAACCATTTACAACATCTACAAAAACGCCAGTATGACGGTTCAACTCCATGAAAACACCAAACCCATTCCAATTGGTAGAGGCGTGAGACAGGGGGATACGATATCGCCTAAATTGTTCACCGCGGTTTTGGAACTCGCTTTCAAAAAGCTCAACTGGGAAAGAAAAGGCTTAACCATAGATGGCAAAAATCTATCAAATCTGCGATTTGCAGATGACATAGTGCTGCTTGCTGACGATCTTAACGATATAAAAACAATGCTATTAGAACTCCAGGAAGCATGTAATACCGTAGGCCTAAGAATAAACTATTCCAAAACAAAATGTATGACAAACTTGGTCCCGAGCAGACAGATAGATGTAGGCGATAGAGATATTGATTTCGTAGACAAATACACCTATTTAGGTCACGAAATACGCATAACTAGAGACAACAAAACATGCGAATTTAAAAGAAGAATAATCCTCTCTTGGGCCGCATATGGAAAACTTCGGGACGTATTCAAAAGCGATCTGCCAGTCTGCTTGAAAAGGAAATTGTTTGATCAATGTGTATTGCCAGTTATGACCTACGGCACTGAAACCGCAACACTCACCGTCGCCACTGCAAAAAAGCTCCAAATTGCACAACGAAAGATGGAAAGATCGATGCTCGGCGTGTCGCTACGAGACCATATCACAAACGAAGACCTACGCCGAACAACAGGTGTCACAGATGTGGTTGTGCGTATGGCGAGGCTAAAGTGGAACTGGGCTGGACACGTGGCCCGAATGTCAGATGGAAGATGGACCAAGAGACTACTGGAGTGGAGGCCAAGAGCAGATATACGAAGCAGGGGGAGGCCCCCCACAAGATGGACAGACGATATAAAAAGAACAAGAGGAGCCTGGATGCGAGAGGCTCAGGATAGGAGGAAATGGGCGGAAATTGGGGAGGCCTATGTCCAGCAGTGGACACAAAGGGCTGTTTGATGATGATGATGATGAAATCTAAATATATATCGTGAATCCGAAGAGAGAACCGTGATTTTCCTGTTATTGCCATTAGGTTATGGGCCCAGGATCACCGCACGGTGAATATTTTTTAGAGACTGAGTTTAAAAGTTCAAAAATAGACGAGCCATTCTGTAGGTTATTTCCACGCTACGTGCAAGTGAAAAATAAAACCCCTGAAAATGGAAAGTGAACTCGCGCCTGTTACAAAACTTAAGAACATTGAGAACTGGAGTGTAAGGAAGTTCCAGGTTCGTGTGATGATGAATGCGTCAGATGCATCGTGAACGGCACAAGCAAAATACCCGGACCGCTCCCGGCTGACGGCGAATGAAAGGACACAGCATGAAAACAGGATTGAAGCATGGCGAAAGAAGGACGGGATGGCGCAAAGATAATAGTGACAACGATTGGGCCTCAACCCACCCTCCAAATCATTAACTGTGACACATCGATGGACACGTTTAACGAATGTCTACGAACAAAAATCTGAAGCGAGCGTTCACATGCTCCAGCAAAAATGGTACTAGAATGGAGAAACTGAACTCGAAAGACTTAGCCACCCATATTGCCAAACTCGAGGATCTGGCACATCGTCTCCGACTAATGGGTGAGGAAATATCTGATTCGATGATAATCACAAAGATTCTGCTTACCCTTCCTGCCAGTTACAAGTAATTTGTCAGTGCATGGGAATCTGCTCCCGCTACGGAGCGTACATTGGTGAATCTCAACTCGAGGTTGCTGATGGAAGAGACACGGAACTCTTCCCAGAATGAGCGCCAAGGAAACGCTTTGGCATCGAAATTTCAACAAAGAAAAGGGCGATATAACCGTAACAGCGAGGCGAAACAGGACTTTGTAAGACCAGGCAAGTGTTTTAAATGTCAACGACCAGGTCACTGGTCAAGAGAGTGCACGGAGAAGAAACCCGACGACAGAATATTAGACACCGCAAAATCCGGCGGCATAAGCTTCTTGAGCGAGACTGTAGCTACGGCGCATATCAGCGAGGGAAGCGACGGCATATGGTATCTTGATTCAGGAGCCAGCGACCACATGTCAAACAGGCGAGACTGGTTCGTCAGTTACGAGGCCTTCGACTATGAGATGCTTGTACGAGTAGGCGATGGAGCGCACATCGAGGCTCAAGGAAGAGGAAACATAAACGTCTCCACTTTCGACGGCTCAAGATGGAGCGAAAACCAACTGTCAAACGTTCTCTATGAACCCAAATTACAATACAACCTCTTCTCAGCAGGAGTGGCTACGGACAAAGGTATGGAGATGCGGTCGAACAAGACGACGTGCGAGCTGGTCAAGAATGGGCGCATCGTTGCAGTGGGAGAACGCCAAAGGAAGCTTTTCGTCATGAAAATTCGAGTCATCCCACCAGAGATCGAATCATCACCGGCAGAGTCGATAGAGCTACTGGAGTCACCGCAAGTTATCGTCGCACACTCAAAACGTGGCACGAAAGACTCGCGCACCAAAACTATCGGCAAGTTAAGAAAACAATCGATCATTTCCAGATCAGAACGAGGGACACGAACGAACCTTTCTGTCAAGAATGCGCAGTGGGTAAAACACACAGGCTCCCCTTCCCAGTGAGTACAACGAAAACGAGCGAGATCGTGGAAATAGTGCACGCTGATGTCTGTGGTCCGATGCAGGAGAAGTCCATGTGCGGCGCCCGGTATTTCCTACTTTTCAAAGACGATCTGTCGCACTTCAGAAGCGTGTACTTCATTGCCGAGGAAACAGAAGTA
>OX155906.1:22934091-23106633 GCA_944588485.1 Phosphuga atrata
CCACAACAAAATGGCATTCAAAGTGAGTTTACAATTAGCTAATAGAATTAGCTTTTTTGGTTTTCTCTAGAAAATTTGGGCAAAATTTGGTCAAAGTTTTTAAAAATTGTCAAATTTTTTGTCGTTTCCCAAAAATTTTGTTTAAAATTTGACATCAAAGCTTGTCAGAATTCAACCATAAAGTTTGTTCAAATTATACCTTTTGATAGTTTTTGTTTTGTTTCATTTTTTTGTGCGCATGTGTCAATTTACGCCTTGTGTTTCGGGAACTTTTTGACATATTATGACATCATAATGTCAAAATATGTCAAAAAGTCAAAAAAACCATACTTTTAGACCCAGACCAGTGCAAATAACCAAATGTGCCCGAAACTTTTATATTCCCGCCTTTTAAACATGGCATGAAAAGATACAATTTAAAATAAAATAAACTATTTTAAAAGAAAAATAACATAACATTGCATGCGCTTATTTAACCATAAAAAGGTCTATTGTAAGCTTGTCAATATTTAAGCTTAGAGTTAGTCAAAACTGACCAAAAACGTTCAAAATCCTTTTATAATTTCCTATTTCACTTTCAGTTTGTTGCTTTCGCCGCCCTTTTGGCCGTAGCCCGTGCTGGTGCCCCACTGGGTCTCCACGCCTACTCCGCCGCCCCAGTGGCGTACTCCGCCGCCCCCGCCGTATCCTACAGCACCTACGCCGCCCCAGCCGTCGCTAAAGTGGCCGCTCCATTAGCCTACGCCGCACCCGTTGCCAAAGTAGCATACGCTCAACCAGCCCCAGTTGCTTACGCCCACGCCGCCCCAGTAGCTACCTACGCCCACGCCGCTCCAGTCGCAGCTTACGCCCACGCCGCTCCAGTAGCAACTTACGCTCACGCCGCTCCAGTAGCAACTTACGCTCACGCCGCTCCAGTCTTGGCCAAGACCATCGTCGAAGCCCCAGCCGCTTACGACTTCGGCTACTCCGTCAACGATCCCCACACTGGTGACAGCAAGAGCCAACACGAGTCTCGCCGCGGGGATTCCGTCCAGGGCTCCTACTCCCTCATCGACGCCGACGGCAGCAAGAGGACCGTCGAATACACCGCCGACGCCCATAACGGTTTCAACGCCGTCGTCCACAAGGAACCAGCCGCCGTCGCCGTCAAAGCCATCGCTAAAGTAGCCGCCCCAGTCGCATACGCCGCTCCAGTTGCCGCATACGCTCATGCCGCTCCAGTAGCCACCTACGCTCATGCCGCCCCAGTAGCCACCTACGCTCACGCCGCTCCAGTAGCTGCTTATGCTCACGCCGCTCCAGTAGCTACTTATGCTCATGCCGCCCCAGTAGCCGCCTACGCCGCCCCAGTAGCTAAAGTGGCTTACTCCGCCGCTCCAGCTGTTTCCTACTCTTCCATCGCCGCCCCAGTCGCGAAGGTTGCCTACGCCGCCGCACCGGCTTTCGCCCACGCCGCCCCCGCCTACTACCACTAAATCGAATGCCTAACTTGTTGCCTGTGTAATATATTTATTATTTTGAGATAAAAGTTGGTCCTCCAACGGGGATCATAATAAAATAGTACATATTTATAGAAAGCATCGCGTTTTTGACAGATTGATTTTGACGCAATTATTTTGTTTGGTAATTTTGACAGAACAGTTTTGACAGAATAAACTTGTCAATTTTGATAGAATAATCTTGTCAATTTTGACAAAAAAACCTTGTCAATTTTGACAGAATAATCTTATCAAATGGATACATCATACGGAGCAACGTCCTTACCTGTTAACATCATTTTCTGACTTATTTTGATTTTCGTAATCACTTCCATACTGTACACCGTCGTCATAAATGTTCTCTTGTCATCTCGAATCGTTTGGCTGGTCGCCTATTCACTTTGAAATAAGGTTTCAAAATTACTTGAGCTACAGCTACTCATCCTACAGCACCTACGCAGTCCCAGACGTCGCCAAAATTGTCGCCACCCCATTGGTCTACGCCGCCTCCGAGGCCAAAGAAGCCGACACTCAACCTGCTCCAGTAGCTTACGCCTACGCCGCTCTTGAAGCTATCTACGCCCACCCCACTCCAGTAGCAGCTTACGCTCACGTCGCCCCAGTCTTGGCCAAGACCATCGTCGAAGCCCAGACCGCTTACGACTTCGGCTACTCCGACAACGACCCCCACAGCCAACACGAGTCTCGCAACGGGGACGCCGTACTTGGCTCCTATTCCCTCGTCGGCGCCGACGGCAGCAAGAGGACCATCGAATACACGGCCGACGCCCATAACGGATTCAACGCCGTCGTCCACAAGGAGCCCTCAAAGCTGTAACCCCAGTCGTTGCTAAAGTAACCGCCCCCGTCGCATGCGCCGCTCCAATTGCCACGTACGCTCACGCCGCTCCAGTAGCCGGCTACGCTCATGCCGCTCCAGTAGCCACCTACACTCACACCGCTCCAGTAGCTGCTTATGTTCACGCCGCTTCAGTAGCTACTTATGCTCATGCCGCCCCAGTGGCCAAAAGGACTTACTCCGCAGATCCAGCTGTTTCTTACTCTTCCATCGCTGCCCCAGTCGCGAAGGTTGCCTACGCCGCCGTCCCAGCTCTTGCCCACGCCGCCCCCCCTACTACACTAAGTCGAATGCCTAACTTGTTGCCTGTGTAATATATTTATTATTTTGATATATCGCATTTTTGACAGATTGATTTTGACGCAATTATTTTGTTGGTAATTTTGTCAGAATAATTTTGACAGAATAAACTTGTCAGTTTTGACAGAATTATCTTGTCAATTTTTACAGAATAATCTTGTTAAATGGTCAAATGGTAAATACATCTTAATTAGCAACGTCATTACCTACCTGGTACCATCACTTTCAGTCTCATTTTAAATTTCGTAATCACTTCCATATATATATCCATATATAGTCTCGATCGTTTTATTTTGAAATTCGCTTTGAAATGAAGTTTCAAATCTACCTGTGATCTACAGCCCCATCCTACAGCACCTACTCCGCCCCAGCCGTTGCCTAAGTGGCCGCTCCATTGGCCTAAGCCGCCCCCGTTGCCAAAGTAGCCAACGTTCAAGTAGCCCCTGTAGCTTACGCCCACGCGGCATCTGTAACTACCTACACCCATGCCGCTCGAGTACCAGCTTAGTAGTAGTCAAACTATTAAAACAAAGCTTATTAGGTACATTCCCAGTAAGATGGAAGCAAGCCAAACTTGCGCCTATTAAAAAAGGAAACAAACCTGTAGGCTTAGCTTCCTCGTATCGGCCACTATGTATCCTTGATCTTGCTGGAAAATTGTTAGAACATTTAATCCAAGGCTTTAATGCCTAAAGAATGAACTGGAAGCGGCATAAACCGTTCAAAACGACAGTTCGGATTCTCAGAAGGCCTTTCTAATATCCACAACAATAGCATCTATTGCAGACCATAGGTTCTATAAAGTATGTCAAAAATATATCGGGAAGGCAAAAGCAGGCACGAAAAGAATCCGTGCACTCATTACGCTCGATATTAGAAATACATTTCATTCTGCCATGTGGCAATATATCCTAGAAGAACTAACGGAAAGATATATCTTCTACAAATGGTCCATAGCTACTTATGTGATCGCAGCATTTCTTTCCATGCTGAAAATGATGTCTGAGTATATGACGCCAACAGTGGTGTTCCGCAAGGTTCTGCAATGGGAGCAACACTGTGGAATGTGCTTTATGACGGCGTTCTCAGGCTGCTACTACTATCATAACAGGATTTGCGGATGATCTGCATGATCACTTAACATAGTAAAAACGGAAAGGAGAACTATGCCAAGAGCAAGCCAAGCCATAGAACAAATCACCAAATGGGTGACATCAAAGTCTCTCCATCTAGCGGCAGAAGAGTCCGAAGCTATCATGCTAACGGGCAATAGAAAGTGTCAATTTTTTTACAGAAAAATTGAAAAAAAAATTGTAAAGAAAACTTTGAGAGAAAAACTGTCAATTTTGACAGAATAATCTTATTCAATGGATACACCATACGGAGCAACGTCCTTACCTGTTAACATCATTTTCTAACCTATTTTTATTTTCGTAATCACTTCATATTCTCTCATATTCTCACCTCATATTCTACAACGTCTTCATAAATGTTCTCTTGTCGTCTCGATTCATTTGGCTGGTCGCCTATTCACTTTGAAATAAAGTTTCAAATTTACTTGATCTACAGACTCATCCTATAGCACCTACACCGTCCCAGCTGTCACCAAAGTGGCCTACGCCGCCTCCGTGGCCAAAGAAGCTCAACCAGCACCAGTAGCTTACGCCCACGCCGCTCTTGAAGCTATCTACGCCCACGCCTCTCCAGTAGCAGCTTACGGTCACGCCGCTCCAGTCTTGGCCAAGCCCATCGTCGAAGCCCCGGCCGCTTACGACTTCGGCTACCCCGTCAACGACCCCCACACTGGCGACAGCAAGAGCCATCACGAGTCTCGCTGCGGGACGCCGTCCAGGGCTTCTACTCCCTCGTAGACGCCGACGGCAGCAGGAGGACCGTCGAATACAGGGCCAACGCCCATAACGGTTTCAACGCCGTCGTCCACAAGGAGCCAGCCGTCGTCGCCCCATTCGTCACTAAAGTAGCCGCCGCCGTCGCATACGCCGCTCCAATTGCCAATTACGCTCACGCCGCTCCAGTAGCTGCTTATGCTCATGCCGCCCCCGTAGCTAAAGGGACTTACTCCGCCGAACCAGCTGTTTCTTACTCTTCCATCGCCGCCCCAGTCGCGAAGGTTGCCTACGCCGCCCCAGTCGCCAAGCTTGCCTACGCCGACGTACCGGCTCTCGCCCAAGCCGCCTCCGGCTACTACCACTAAATCGAATGCCTAACTTGTTGCTTATGTAATATATTTATTATTTTGAGATAAAAGCTGGTCCTCCAACGGGGATCATAATAAAATAGTATTTATAGAAAACATCGCGTTTTTGATAGATTGATTTTGACGCAATTATTTTGTTGCTAATTTTGACAGAGTAAACTTGTCAATTTTGATAGAATAATCTTGTCAATTTTGACAGAAAAATCTTGCCAATTTTGACAGAATAATCTTATCAAATGGATACACCATACGGAGCAGTGTCCTTAACAGTTAACTTCACTTTCTGACTTATTTTTATTTTCGTAATCACTTCTATATTCTACAACGTCGTCATAAATGTTCTCTTGTCGTCTCGAATCATTTGGCTGGTCGCCTATTCCCTTTGAAATGAGGTTTTAAATTTACTGGATCTACGGACTCATCCTACAGGACCTACGCCATTCCAGCCTTCGCCAAAGTGGCCACCACATTGGCCTACGCCGCAACAGTCACCAAAAAAGCCTACGAACAACCAGCTCCAGTAGCTTACGCCCACGCCGCTCTTGAAGCTATCTACGCCCACGCCGCTCCAGTAGCAGCTTACGTTCACGCCGTCCCAGTTTTCGTCAAGACCATCGTCGAAGCCCCCGCTTACGACTTCGGCTACTCCGTCAACGACCCCCCGCCCCCTCCACCGGCGACAGCAAGAGCCAACACGAGTCTCGCCGCGGGGACGCCGCCCAGGGCTCTTACTCCCTCGTCGACGCCGACGGCAGCAAGAGGACTAGCAATACACCACCGACGCCCATAACGATTTTAACGCCGTCGTCCACAATGAGTCAGCCCACAAAGCCGTAGCGCCAGTCGTCGCTAAAGTAGCCGCATACGCTGCTCATGTTGCCACTTACGCTCACGCCGCTCCAGTAGCCGTCTAAGCTCACGTCGCTCCAGTAGCCACCTACGCTCATGCTGCCCCAGTAGCCACCTACGCTAACGCCGCTCCAGTAGCTACTTATGCTCATGCCGCCCCAGTAGCCGCCTACGCCGCCCCAGTAGCTAAACTGGCTTACTCCGTCGCTCCAGCACCACCCCAGTCGCGAAGGTTGCCTACGCCGCCGCACTAAGTCGAGTGCCTAACTTGTTGCCTGTGTAATATATGTATTATTTTGAGATAAAAGTTGGTCCTCCAAGAGGGATCATAATAAAATAGTATTTATAGAAAACATCGCGTTTTTGACAGATTGATTTTGACGCAATTATTTTGTTGGTAATTTTGACAGAATAATTTTGACAATTTTGACAGAATAATTTTGATAATTGTGACAGAATAATCTTGTCAATTTTGACAGAATAATTTTGATAATTGTGACAGAATAATCTTGTCAATTTTGACAGAATACTCTTGTAAACTGGGAATACATCATGAGGAGGGTTACCTGTTACCATCACTTTCAGACTCATTTTCATATTTGTAATCACTTCCATATTCTACACCATCATCAAAAATGTTCTCTTCTAGTCTCGATCATTTGACTGGTCATCTATTCACTTTGAAATAAGGTTTCAAATTTACCTGATCTATAGCCCCATCCTACAGCACCTACGCTGCCCCAGACGTCGCCAAAGTGGCCACCCCATTGGCCTACGCCGCCCCTATGTTGGGTAAATTGAAATCAATTTATGACAAGATACGAATTAAGGGACAGAAAAACCTTGAAATAACCTTCACGCCTTTTGAATGCAACTGCTCTTCTTCAGATTGTGCTGATCCAGAAAACTACAAAGTAGCAATCGCAAGTTCAAAAGTGAAACTCTGGAGGGCCACGAACGAGGAAATCAAATCTTTTCAAGAAAATCAGATATGGACTCTCGTTAAATCACCTGCAAATCAACAAATTATTGACAACTAAGTACCCAAGTTGGTTCAAAAACATTCAAAGATATAAGGTGAGACTTGTTGCAAGGGTGTTTAAGCAAATTTAGTTTCAGCCCTGTTCCAAGGCCAAGGTTCCTTGGGCCTTTGCATGGAGAAATCGACGAAAAGATCTACATGCATCAATCTGGGGAATATGTAGATTGAACTGATCGAGTTTGTGAATTAATACGAAGCGTTTGCAGTCTCAAGATGTTGGAATCGTCGCCTCACAGAATATTTGAAGATAATTTGAAGATCACAGAAGATTGTGAAGAAATAAATTTGAAAAACAGAATATTTGAAGATAATCCTTGAAGGAAGAACTGATTATCTTTGCCATCCACCTGGACGCCGGGCTCATCGCAAAAAGTTCGTCATTCATTTGTTTGCTCGTCGAGTTGAAGAAAGAATTCGAAGTCACATCGAGCACAGTTGATATATACATGGGAGCACAAATAGATCGTTTGGATGACGGCTCTATTTTTCTTCATTAAGGAAATTATGTGAGGACAGTTTTGCATCGTTTTCGAATGGGGGATGACATTATCGATGTATCGACACAATAAACCTGCATAAAATGCTACAAGCTCTTGTTGAATGACGTATCGACCATAGATACATTGAGGTCATCAAGAGTTGCACAAAGAAGCGTAGAACGTGCCTTAACCTCAAATCATTGGCAGTTTAATGTACCTTTCGTTTTGTTCCAGACATGACGTAACCTATGCTTAATAGCTCGAGCCAACAGTTAGAAAAACCGTGAAAACAAATCATTGGAATTCAGCTGAAAGGATACTGAAGTATTTGAAGGGAACACTGGATCACGGACTCTAATTTCCAGTGCAACAGGCTGAGCATCTTCAAGTTCTCCAAAGCTTTCTATTAAAAGTGTTTTGTCTTATAACATTCACAAACTAAGAGGTTATGGGCCCAGCTTAGTATTCAATTTGTTTTATAGCCTACTTTGACCCGATGACCCATTTGACGCACTACCACTTGGTATACATATCGTTCGGCATTTTGTATTATTCCTTCCTTATTTGGCACTTAAATGGAGTGTCTTAAAAACGCTATGTGTCCTGGTTTTATTCCTGAGTTTCAAGCTCGCAAGGTATCGCATAGGAAAAACTAAGCGAAACTGGTACTCCTTTTTTTTTGGGCTGAGGTCATCAGCTACATGCCAGGCTAGGTCGAAGTCTAGTGGTAGTGATATTGGTCTCCTGTATTCTGCGGTAAGCAGCTTGCGACCAGTTTTGTGCGGATAAATCTTGGAAGTCGTTGCAGCAGTTTCCTTTTTTCATATCTTGCCAAAGTTTTTCAAGTATTTCTTTTTCTTCGTCTTGAAAATGTTCATGGTCAAGGTTGTATGGATCTGTTTGAGTACCCGCTTCATTGTTAAGTTTTGGGGAACATTCAGGAAATATTTCCCCAGTTTGCCTATGAGGGTACATAGTTCTTCCACCGCGTTTTTGATTTCAAGTTTGGTATCTGTATTTGCTGCCGGGAGCCATCTCAACTCTTGAGCCTAATTGCAGATTCAAAATCTTTTTCATTTTCTGGTAATTGCTCGATCTTGTCTATTCTCTTTCGTTTAGGATTATTTTCGTTTGAGGACATTGAACTTTGTTTGGAAGTCTCCGTTTTGCTTGGGTTTTCCAGGACACCAGTGAAAGATGCTGACCTCATTCTATGTGCTGTCTTCCATTCTTCGTTTTTTTGTGGCTCGACTCTAATAGACCCTTTCTCATTTTTTGGAGGTGGAGTTCGTTTTAGGGATTACTTTTTTTTAAGCGATTTTCACCTTAAGGTGATCTGTGATCAGCTTCATCAGGTCTCCTTAAAAACCTTATTGGGTTTGCCGACGCTAACTGCGTGAATGATCAGGCTGGTCGCAGGTCGTACTCTGGTTATTATTTTAGCTTTTGTGATTCTCCCATATCATGGGAATCAAGAAAAAAAGGTCTGTTGCTCTATCGAGCACAGAAGCAGAATACGTTGCTGTATCGGAGGCAAGTATGGTAGGCAAGTAAGTAAGATTATGGTAGGCAAGTAAGGCAAGTAAGTGTTTGTAGAATATATCCCTCATAGAAAGAGTGCAAGTAAGGAGTTAGTGAGCATTAACGAAACAGTACTAATCTTTTGTAATAACCAGGGAGCAGTAAAATTGGTTGAAAACTCAGTTTATCACAAGAGGTCGAATCACATCGATATTGGAAATCATTTTGTAGGACAGTGTTTGTTGGATGCAGTAATAATTTTGAAGTATCTTCCTACTGGAGATGATTGATGACATTATGATTAATGTTTCGAAATATTGCCAAATAAATGAAAGTGCTGTTATTTTGTCTTTATGACGTCATTATTCTTTAGGTATTTTACAATAATGTTTTATGGTAAAAAACCTAAATAATTCATATGTTCTCTAAAGCCATTAATAAACAATAAGCATAGCATTCTTTTACAAGTGTTTTGTCTGAATTAAATTCACAAACTCTAAAACGCGGACTAGGCGGACATTGTCGTAAAACTCGGAGAATCGACAATTTCCTGTAATTCAACTAAAAACAAGTTTTTTGCTCTATTCACGATGCGCAGCCTTTAAAACAGTTAACGAAATCATTTGGACAAAAAGATTTCTAAAAGAACTATCTTGAAAACCCGAAGACGACCTTGTATGTCGAAAACCTCAGCGCGATAAAATTAATCCAAAATTCTGAATAACAAGTTGCCGAGTGTCGCTTTACAACGCAGATGAAGATGCTGAATTATCCTGAGGAACTTGGCCATTAGGCCGTAGTGGACCCACAATGGTTGTTGTAGAAATAAAATGACATTGAATATTTAGTTACCTTTACATTGTAGTTTTGGCATTGATAGTTTTGGTATTGGCAATGTTGTTGCGTTTGGAAGGTATTGCATATGTGTCATCAAATTTAATAATAATTCCCTTTTGTAAAGGAAAATCGTTGAAATTCGTTGACCTTTTTTTCTGAAAAAAAGACGTGGGTGGACAAACTTTGAATAACGACCGGCGCACGAAATATCCATATAAATCCACGTAAATAAATTTCTATTAATATTTATCCCGTCAGCAGAATCGGACGGACCGGCGGCGTCAGCGAATCAAACACGAATTTGTCCACCCCCAAGGAGCGAAAAAACGCGCTCGAAAGCCGGGGGTGTGCGTCGCCACTCATTGTAGAAATGAATTGCGGCCGCGTCTGGCGCGGACGTCCCGAATAAAAATGCAGCGGACACTATTAACCTGGCCGGCGGCCACCTGCCGCCCCCCGGCATCGCATTATAAATCTCGACTAGCATGTAGATATTTCAGAGGACGCCTGTTTGTGAGTGACGCAGCTCAGGACCCACCGCATTGTTTCATCCGCACTCTTTTTTCACAATTTATTTTATTCCCCCTTTATATTTTATCCGCATTTATTGCGCGAATTACAAGACTTTCACTCATCCGTTATTCACGTCCCTTCAACTTCTATCGAAAGCTTCATACCAATTAGAATTATTTGATTTACACGAAACGGGTTGGAATAAACTGATTAACCTCATATAATAGACTAGACAGCTTCACGTTGATGCAAGTTCATGCTGCCACAACTTCACGTTGATACAACTTCATCTTGATATATTTGACAAACAACATAGACCAACAAGACTAGATACAATTTCATTTTGATAGAACTTCACGTTGATACAACTTCATGTTCATTCAATATTTACACCGATTCAATTTGTTCATATATTAGATTAGAATAAACTGATTAATTTGTATATTAGACTAGGCAACTTCAACTACATGCTACTTCATGCTACTCCAACTTCACGTGGATACAACTTCATCTTGATATATTTTACAGGCAACATAGACTAACAAGACGAGGTACAATTTCGTTTTGATAGAGAACTTCCCGTTGATACAACTTCATTTTCATTCAATACTTGCACCGATTCAATTTGTTAATGTATTAGATTGGAATATACTGATTAATTTGTACATTAGACTAGGCAACTTCAAGTACATGCAAATTCATGCTACTCCAACTTCACGTTGATACAACTTCATCTTGATATATTTGACAGGCAACATAGACTAACAAGACTAGGTACAATTTCGTTTTGATAGAACTTCACGTTGATACAACTTCATGTTCATTCAATATTTGCACCGATTCAACTTGTTTGTGTATTAGATTGGAATAAACTGATTAATTTGTATATTAGACTAGGCAACTTCATGTTCACGCAAGTTCATGCTACTCCAACTTCATGTTGATACAACTTCAAGTTGATTACAACTTACACTGACAAGACTAGATAACTTTGATAATCATCTTATCTAGTCTTATCAATATTTGCCGCGATTATGTAGTTATCTAGTGTTGTTAATATTTGCAGCGATCATTCAATATTTGCAGCGATGTTTGCAACTTGTTGATGTTTTGGTGTTGGGGAGAATCTAGTGCAAATATTTGGGTTAGTATTTTCCCACCAGTCAAGTGAACCGTCGGGATTAGTTAATCCGGCTCGATCAAAATAAACAAGTCGGTCGTGGGGCCTTGGGCGCTCCGCGTTCGTGGGAGTGCACCCGCCGTTGCGCCTCGAGTGCGCCCCATTGTGCCCGGCCTAATTGCGAAGTGACATAATAGCGGTCCGGTCTTACCTCAACCGACACCTGTTACCGAACCGGGCGATTGTTATCAAGAGTTTCTCAGCCCATCGGCGACGTATCGATTCGGAACGATGGCTATCGGAATTCGAAACTTTGTATTGAATTCCCGATTCTATGTTTCTTTTCACAGGGGGCTAATAAACGAGTGCGAAGTCTCTTTCTGGCGAAATTGGATGTTTTCGTTCGATGCTTTGTTCTGGAAGATCTCTATCTGTTTCTCTATTATTGCCAACGTCTTAGCTAGTTTTCATTGTGAATTCTTAAGAATCTCGAAAAGCTCAAAATGTCATGTCTTGTTTGTATAATCTTGTCGGCTAAGTCTAGACTTGTTTGTCTAGTCTTGTCTGTCTAGTGTTGTCTGTCTAGTCTTGTCTGTCTAGTCTTGTCTGTCTAGTCTTGTCTGTCTACTCTTGTCAGTCTAGTCTTGTCTGTCTAGTCTTGTCTGCCTAGTCTTGTCTGTCTAGTCATGTCTGTCTAGTCTTGTCTGTCTAGTCTTGTCTGTCTAGTCTTGTCTGTCTAGTCTTGTCTGTCTAGTCTTGTCTGTCTAGTCTTGTCTGTCTAGTCTTGTCTGTCTAGTCTTGTCTGTCTAGTCTTGTCTGTCTAGTCTTGTCTGTCTAGTCTTGTCTGTCTAGTCTTGTCTGTCTAGTCTTGTCTGTCTAGTCTTGTCTGTCTAGTCTTGTCTGTCTAGTCTTGTCTGTCTAGTCTTGTCTGTCTAGTCTTGTCTGTCTAGTCTTGTCTGTCTAGTCTTGTCTGTCTAGTCTTGTCTGTCTAGTCTTGTCTGTCTAGTCTTGTCTGTCTAGTCTTGTCTGTCTAGTCTTGTCTGTCTAGTCTTGTCTGTCTAGTCTTGTCTGTCTAGTCTTGTCTGTCTAGTCTTGTCTGTCTAGTCTTGTCTGTCTAGTCTTGTCTGTCTAGTCTTGTCTGTCTAGTCTTGTCTGTCTAGTCTTGTCTGTCTAGTCTTGTTTGTCTAGTCTTGTCTGTCTAGTCTTGTCTGTCTAGTCTTGTCTGTTTAGTCTTGTCTGTCTAGTCTTGTCTGTCTAGTCATGTCTGTCTAGTCTTGTCTGTCTAGTCTTGTCTGTCTAGTCTTGTCTGTCTAGTCTTGTCTGTCTAGTCTTGTCTGTCTAGTCTTGTCTGTCTAGTCTTGTCTGTCTAGTCTTGTCTGTCTAGTCTTGTCTGTCTAGTCTTGTCTGTCTAGTCTTGTCTGTCTAGTCTTGTCTGTCTAGTCTTGTCTGTCTACTCTTGTCTGTCTAGTCTTGTCTGTCTAGTCTTGTCTGTCTAGTCTTGTCTGTCTAGTCTTGTCTGTCTAGTCTTGTCTGTCTAGTCTTGTCTGTCTAGTCTTGTCTGTCTAGTCTTGTCTGTCTAGTCTTGTCTGTCTAGTCTTGTCTGTCTAGTCTTGTCTGTCTAGTCTTGTCTGTCTAGTCTTGTCTGTCTAGTCTTGTCTGTCTAGTCTTGTCTGTCTAGTCTTGTCTGTCTAGTCTTGTCTGTCTAGTCTTGTCTGTCTAGTCTTGTCTGTCTAGTCTTGTCTGTCTAGTCTTGTCTGTCTAGTCTTGTCTGTCTAGTCTTGTCTGTCTAGTCTTGTCTGTCTAGTCTTGTCTGTCTAGTCTTGTCTGTCTAGTCTTGTCTGTCTAGTCTTGTCTGTCTAGTCTTGTCTGTCTAGTCTTGTCTGTCTAGTCTTGTCTGTCTAGTCTTGTCTGTCTAGTCTTGTCTGTCTAGTCTTGTCTGTCTAGTCTTGTCTGTCTAGTCTTGTCTGTCTAGTCTTGTCTGTCTAGTCTTGTCTGTCTAGTCTTGTCTGTCTAGTCTTGTCTGTCTAGTCTTGTCTGTCTAGTCTTGTCTGTCTAGTCTTGTCTGTCTAGTCTTGTCTGTCTAGTCTTGTCTGTCTAGTCTTGTCTGTCTAGTCTTGTCTGTCTAGTCTTGTCTGTCTAGTCTTGTCTGTCTAGTCTTGTCTGTCTAGTCTTGTCTGTCTAGTCTTGTCTGTCTAGTCTTGTCTGTCTAGTCTTGTCTGTCTAGTCTTGTCTGTCTAGTCTTGTCTGTCTAGTCTTGTCTGTCTAGTCTTGTCTGTCTAGTCTTGTCTGTCTAGTCTTGTCTGTCTAGTCTTGTCTGTCTAGTCTTGTCTGTCTAGTCTTGTCTGTCTAGTCTTGTCTGTCTAGTCTTGTCTGTCTAGTCTTGTCTGTCTAGTCTTGTCTGTCTAGTCTTGTCTGTCTAGTCTTGTCTGTCTAGTCTTGTCTGTCTAGTCTTGTCTGTCTAGTCTTGTCTGTCTAGTCTTGTCTGTCTAGTCTTGTCTGTCTAGTCTTGTCTGTCTAGTCTTGTCTGTCTAGTCTTGTCTGTCTAGTCTTGTCTGTCTAGTCTTGTCTGTCTAGTCTTGTCTGTCTAGTCTTGTCTGTCTAGTCTTGTCTGTCTAGTCTTGTCTGTCTAGTCTTGTCTGTCTAGTCTTGTCTGTCTAGTCTTGTCTGTCTAGTCTTGTCTGTCTAGTCTTGTCTGTCTAGTCTTGTCTGTCTAGTCTTGTCTGTCTAGTCTTGTCTGTCTAGTCTTGTCTGTCTAGTCTTGTCTGTCTAGTCTTGTCTGTCTAGTCTTGTCTGTCTAGTCTTGTCTGTCTAGTCTTGTCTGTCTAGTCTTGTCTGTCTAGTCTTGTCTGTCTAGTCTTGTCTGTCTAGTCTTGTCTGTCTAGTCTTGTCTGTCTAGTCTTGTCTGTCTAGTCTTGTCTGTCTAGTCTTGTCTGTCTAGTCTTGTCTGTCTAGTCTTGTCTGTCTAGTCTTGTCTGTCTAGTCTTGTCTGTCTAGTCTTGTCTGTCTAGTCTTGTCTGTCTAGTCTTGTCTGTCTAGTCTTGTCTGTCTAGTCTTGTCTGTCTAGTCTTGTCTGTCTAGTCTTGTCTGTCTAGTCTTGTCTGTCTAGTCTTGTCTGTCTAGTCTTGTCTGTCTAGTCTTGTCTGTCTAGTCTTGTCTGTTTAATCTTGTCTATTCTCCTCAGTAATCCATTTTAATATTTTGAGAGTTCCTCTTGGAATCCGAAGCAGTTCGCGTCCGCCTGCCTCCCGCGCCCTCGAGTCCCAATTTCCATTTCACGTGCGATATTATCGGGCTCAGGTAGCTCTCGCTTTCCTCGCTCTCGATAATTGTATAATATCGCGGCCATTGTGTGTAGTCAAGTCGCTCTCTGTATCTATTATGGCCTGGGGCCGGGCATTATATCGTTGCGTAATACGCGGTCGCTCCATAGTCTTGGGTCTGCGAGCTGAATGGGGCCTCGGTTTTGTTGGCGTGTTTTCGATGCAGTTTACTGAGTTTCAAGAGAGTCAAAACTAGAGGGATGGCGGAAAATGGAAGAATGGAGGGATGGAATTAGACAGGTTCGGGTTGATGCAACTTCGTGTTGATATAGCTTCGCGTTGATACAACTTCATGTCATTAGTGGTTAATTTGACTCTAATTTTCTGTTGTTATTGTAGTCTATTGTACATAGAAGTTATTCTATGATGCAATAGATAAGACGTTGGTACAGCTTCGCGTTTATGTAGAATAGACAAGGCTAATCAGACAAGATTAGACAGATAAGACTATGTAGAAAATTCAAAAACAGTGACAATTGATAAAAATTGATAAGCGCGATGTGCAAGTAGATTAAATTTCTGACAGTTTGACGTATGAATTGACAGTGTTGTATTAAAACTGAAAGTTGTAGCCAGTTTTGTATCAAGTAGCAATTCCACCACAAATCAAAGTTATTCAAGTGTAACTCAAATTACGAAAAATGTCAAAAAACCATAAACAGTATATATAAGTAGATTACATTTCTGACAGTTTGACATATCAAGGGTTAATTTTGAATTCATTTGATTTCATATTAACAAATTTCAGCTATATTTGTACCAAATTGCAATTCCACCACAAGTTAAAGTTATTCAACATAATACAAAAACTATGACAATTGTCACGAATTGTTAAGCGCGGTGTGAAAGTAAGTTATATTTCTGACAATTTGACACAAATGAATTTGGTACAAATTGCAATTCCACCACAAGTTAAAATTATTCGACATAACACAAAAACTACGACAATAGGGAATATGCAAGACATTTAGATTAACTTGATTTTTTCATCCCCGATACTTTATGACCTTGACATTACACCTATACCATTATTTTCTTATTTAGTTTGTATTTAAATCCAAAAATTAAAATCAAAAAGTCCAAAATATGCGAGCGAAATTCAAATTTGCGAAACGCATCACCATTGGTCGAACCGAAACCAGGACTGTGACGTGCACGTTATGATATTGATCGGCGACGATATTCACTGTGCTGTTTTGCTATGCAATAATTCTGTAGTATTTTCCAATACCTAGTGCGATTTTGGTATATATTGACATTATAATTGAACAAGAACAATGACTGAAAGTGGGTTTTTAAAGTACAATCGGACAATCTACCAAAAATAGATACATGAAAGCATATTTTGTAGCGCATGCGCAAAAGATGTGGGTAGGGTGGACTATACACCTCGATTGGGACTTGTAGATTGTAGATTGTAGATATGGTGGTGACGACTTGTACTGCGACCTTTATAGATCTATTGTACCCCACCCTCCTCCTCCAAGTGTTGGTGTACTTACCCATTTAGAGCGCCTCCTCTAATCCTGATTCCTTTAGGAATCTCAGGATCTGGGTGGGATTCAAGGCCTGCAGCTCCTCTGTGTTCAAGCAGTGAGCCCCAAGGTACATCTGTCTCTTGCGGAGTAATGCTCCGCAGTCATTGAACAGATGTATGGGGGTTTCCTCTGCTGAGCCACAGAATCTGCATCCATCATCCTCCTCTAGGCCTAGGACCTTGAGTTAGTCTGCAGTATCCCGTCAGGGCTCCTGTCAGAATTCTGAGCTTGTTTCTGCTTAGTTTCAGGCAAGCTCCCGTTCTCTTCTGGTTAAACGATCCCAGCAGCACTTTGGATTGCCTTAGCCCTGGAAGTTCTTTCCAGGTTTTCATCCATTTTCCTCTTATTTCTTCATCTAAACTTTTGCGGATGGTGTTCACGCTCATACCGCAAAAGGGTTCCGGACCTATAAAGGGGCTACTGGATCCCTTGTTTGCTAGGTGATCGGCTTCTTCGTTTCCGTCTATACCAGCGTGTCCTGGTACCCAGTATAGCGTTACTTTATTATCCCTGCCAAGCTTGTTCAGCTTCCCCACACAGTCCCATACCAGTTTGGATCTGATGGTGTATGAGCTAATGGCCTTGATGGCTGCTTGGCTATCTGACAGGATAGCAATTCGTTTTTTGCGGTAATTCCTGTCGAGGTTAAACTGTGCACATCTTTCGATTGCGTGTACCTCTGCTTGGAAGATACTTGGGGATGTTCCCATGGATTCGAAGTATCTGCTACGAGGTCCAAACACTCCTGCACCAGTGCCTTCCTTTGTCTTCAAACCATCTGTATACCACTTGATGGCATTTTGCTCTATGTGGTATGCTGAGGATTCGTCGCTCCAATCGGCTTTACTACTACACATTGCTGTGTAGTTTTTCTCGAAGTGGTATTTGCATACCATTTCGTCTTTTGGTACTTCCAGCCAGGGGATCTTGGCAGCGAGGCTGTTTCGGTCTCTGCTCCCGATTATTTTACCTCTGCCCATTCCTTCCTTGCTGAATCTTACGATCGCCGATCTGGTGGCGCTCTCCACCACAAGGTGCAGCGGAGTCAAATCCAGCAGCAGCTCCAATGCTGCTGTCGGACACGACCCCATCGCCCCCGTGATGCAGACACACGCCAGTCTTTGAATCTTCTCAAGCTGTTTCCTCATAGAGGCCAGCTTGATTCTACTTCCCCACGCAACTGCCCCATAAGTGATTGCAGGTCTCACTATCATGGTGTACATCCATCGCAGGATAGTGTGGTTACAACCCCACGTTTTCCTGCCAGATTTCTGCACACCATTAGGGCGCGTTTGGCTTTACCTACCACTGCCCCAGCGTGTCTATTCCATAGGAGTTTGCTATCTAGTTTGATACCCAGATACCTTATCTCCTGTTGGTATTCTACTGCCTTCCTATCTATGAGTATGGGATGTAGGCAGTTTAGTTTTCTCCTTCTAGTAAATGGTATCACCGTGGTTTTGCTCGAGTTGAGTCTCAATCCCACTGTTTGACACCATCTACTAGTTACTTTGAGGCCTCTCTGAACAATTTCACAGAGCGTTCCCTCAAATTTTCCTCTGGCCATTATGACTATGTCATCGGCGTAACTTTGACATTTGATGTCCAGGTCGTTTAGCCTAACCAGTAGTTCATCAACTACCAGGCTCCACATTAGCGGTGATAGTACACCTCCCTGTGGGCACCCTCGAGTTGTGGAGATCTTAATGGTGTCTTTTCCCACTTGTGTCTCCGCCGTTCTAGTTCTCAGCATTTCTCCCATCCACTTTGAGATAGTGCTGTCGATATTCCTTCTTTCGAGGGCCGTCCTGACAGCCTCGTGTGAGGTGTTGTCAAAAGCTCCCTCTATATCCAAGAAGGCACATATCGCTACTTCCTTTATCTCTAGTGCTGCTTCTATTTCGTTTGTCAGCTGATACAGGGCGGTTTCTGTGGATTTCCCTGCTTTGTAAGCATGCTGACTCCTGTGTAGTGGTGTACCTACCAGCACTATAGTCCTAAGGTAATTATCAATCACCTTCTCCATTGTCTTTAACATAAAATATGTTAGACTAATGGGTCTAAATGACTTCGGTTGAGTGGTGTCTTTCTTCCTCACCTTCGGTATAAATACCACCTTAGCCCTTCTTCATAGCTCCGGTATATATCCGAGCGCTAAGCTACATCTAAAGATATTACATCTAGCTACATCTGAAGATACGGCATTAGTTCTCTCTCTCCCTTTTGTAGGAAGGCAGGAACTAGTCCGTCCACACCTGGGGCCTTAAAAGGCTGGAAAGTGCCGATAGCCCATCTGATTCGGTTTTCTGTACAGATGGACGCTGCCCTCTTCCAGTCGGCCCGACTTGGTTTGCGTGGTTGCATCAAGCCCTCGGTCTTCCTGTATCCTCTACATCCCGGAAAATGGGTTTCTAGTAGGAGGAGAGCTCTTTGCTCTTCATCCTCCGTGAAGGTCCCATCCGGTTTCTTGAGAGTGGTTTTCAATTCCACTCTATCCTTCGCTAGTGCTTTGTGCAGTCTAGCTGCCACCGGCGTGGATTCTATGTTTTCACCGAAGGTCCTAAAGTTTTCCCTTTTTGCCCTTCTGATCTCTTTGTTGTAGGTGGTAAGCACCTCAGAGTATTCTAGCCAATTTCCGTATTGCCTGGCTTTGTTGAAAAGCCTACGTACTTTTGCTCTTAATGTAGAAAAATTTTTGTTCCACCATTTTTCGTCCTTATGCTCCTTCACGGTTTTTACCGGGCAGCTTGAGTCAAATGCCGTGGTGATTGCTACATTTATTTCTCCTACAGCCTGCTCCAGCACGGTGTAGTGTTTGATACTACCCCGCACTGTCACCTGCTCTAGATTTTCTTTTAGTTGGGAACTAAACATAGGCCACACAGTTTGTCTGGGGTTTCGAATGGGGGTGTTTTCCTCACTCGCTCCTTCCAGCTCAAACTCTATGATCCTATGATCTGACATTGAGGGCTCACTTGAAACCCTCCACTTTTAAATTAGTTTACTTACGTTAGCGCTACCTTCCGTAATATCCAGTACCTCATTTCTGACTTTAGTGACAAATGTTGGTGTGTTCCCAACGTTGTACACAATTAAGTTCTCTTTAATGAGGTATTCTAAAAGGTACTCACCCCTCTTATTAGTGTCCGTGCTGCCCCACATCTCATTGTGTGCGTTCGCGTCACATCCCAGGATGAGTGGCAGCCTTCTCCTAATACAGTGTTCCACCAGCTTTTGTACTTCAATGGGTGGTATGCTGTTACCATCGCCAGGGAAGTATGCTGATGCGATCACTACTTCGCGGTGGAGACCCTCGATCTTGATGAGGGCCTGAATCGGTAGTAAATCCCGCGTTAAAAATTCTGGAAGACATAAGTAATTTATGCCATTTCTTACCATAATGCAAGTTCTAGGGGAGGCCTCACGGCTGTCCCATACCAACTCACATTCCCTGTTGCTAAGGCCTCTGATCTTACCTCCGTAGGTCCAGGGTTCTTGAAGCAGCG
This sequence comes from Phosphuga atrata, assembly GCA_944588485.1. Lineage (NCBI taxonomy): Eukaryota > Metazoa > Arthropoda > Insecta > Coleoptera > Silphidae > Phosphuga > Phosphuga atrata. The sequence continues at coordinate 22,953,675 of OX155906.1, forward strand.
CAGCCCTAGGTGCTGCTTGGTGAACATCCTAGCCATCACAGCTGAAGCTGCTTTGGCATGATGGATGTTCACTTGGGCTATTTTGGTGCGCCTGCTGGTCATTCTTGTTTTGTGACAAAAGGCGGCAAGTCCTCCTCTGTCCCTACAAGAACATCTACCTCTGCCTCTGTAGACATGGCTGGACTGCTCATGTCTACGAGTGTGAGGTCAAGGTCGTCTTCCCGGGAATCCGGGCTGACTTCCTTGTTCTCTGTGTCGGTTAGGTCCCGTACACATGGATTATTTTTACTTTTGGAATTCATATAAATCCCACGAGTCGCAAGGGAACTAAAGGTCCACCACATCAGAGACCCGCTTGATAGTGGTAAGGCTGGATACCCTCTGAGGTCGCCAGGTATCAGAGGGGCTCCGTAAGCGATGGCCGGTTGCCCTTGGCCATCAACCAGTCCCTTTGGCACGGGTCGCATGACACCTTGGGATTAAGGGTTTGGAAGTTCTTGGTTGTTCGCCCTCCGTCGAACGCCCCGACCGGAGTTGTTCCCGTCGTGACGTCCAACGGTATGTTGCGAAACTAAGCCCTCAAACCGCGACAAGGTGACTTCCACGTGAGGGTCGATTGGGACTTTATCGATCAGTTTATCTGGTGTACTTATTATAGTATTTTTGCATTCCGGGACTAGACAAGATCTATAAAATGTTTTTTTAGCTTTTTCCATTATCGAAATAGCGATTCAAACTGAAAATCCATAACTGCCTAGCAAATAGTAAACAACACTGAATGACAACGAGAGCTGTGACGTCATCCAAAGCGCGCGATTAATGGGACCATTCAAATAGATCAAATTTAATCGCTGTATTATAAATATATATATATATATATATATATATATATATATATATATATATATATATATATATATATATATTTAAATTAATTAAACCATTTTCAACAGTATTTATACTATGTTAAATGTTAACTTTTTACTATGTTAAATGTTAAAGCGAAGTAAAAAGTGAATTAAGCAAATAACAAAAATTGATGCATATTCCCTATTGTCAAGAATTGATAAGCGCGGTGTGAAATTAAGTTACATTTCTGACAGTATTGACGTATCAACTGTTAATTTTGAATTCATATTAACAGTCTCGGCCATATTTGTAACAACTCTCAATTCCACCACAAGTAAAAGTTATTCGACATAACACAAAAACTACGACAAATATTAAAAAACAATAAGCGCGATGTAAAAGTAGATTAAATTTCTGAAAGTCTGATATATCAATTGTCAATGTTAGATGAAAACTTGCAAAGATCTAGAATCTAGTACCGGCGAGAGAATGCACGAGTTTAGCGTTGTTCTGCGCATACCCATCCCACTTTATTTCGAGTGCGCGATGTTTAGTTGTCGGTATTTGAAAAACTGACGCATATTTCTTAACTCAAACTAATCTGCGCGTACCTCGGCGCAGGTACGCGCAGGTTCCTTGATCCTTGATCCATTCTCCAGCCGGTTCGAGTATAGTCATTTTCATGTCAAATAGCAATTTCACCGCAAGTTAAAGTGACTTAACATTATTCAAAAACTTTGACTGGTATCAAAAAGCGGTAAACACTGTATGCAAGTAGATTAAATATCTGATAGTTTGTCTTACACACTCTCAATGTTAGATTAAAACTTTTAAAGTTCTAGCCACTTTTGTAGCAAATAGCAATTCCACCACAAGTTAAATTGGTTGGGCAATAACTCAAAAACTGTGGCAGATGTCAAAAATGATAAATGATATAAAATTAGATTACATTGTTGACAGTTTGACGTGTTAACTGTCAATGTTTGATTAATTCTTACAAAGTTTTAGCCGTTTTTGTACCAAACAGCAATGAAAAACAAGCAGTTAAAATGATTCGACTATAACTCAAAAACTATAAGACCTTTCAAATTATTGCGATGAAAGCTGATTAAAATTATAACGTATCAACTGGGAACGCGAATTAAAATTGACAAAGCTTAGACTACTTTTTTACAAATTAACAATTTTAACAAACCTCCAAATCCCTTGTCAATAACTCGAAATCCGTGCAAAACGTCAAATGTTTAAAGAAATTTGATTCAATTTCTGAAAATTTGGCTTTATCAAGTTTCAATATTGGATACATATTAACAAAGTTTAAGCCATATTTGTACTAAATTGCAATTCCACCAAAAGTTAAAGTTATTTAACATAATACAAAAACTACGATAATTTTCATGACTTGATAAGCGCGGTGTGAAAGTGAATTTACATTTCTGACAGTTTGACGTATCAATTGTTAATTTTGAATTCATATTACCGAAGTCTCGGCCATATTTGTACCATAAGTGTGAAGTGAAAGGATTTTAAATTTCTGACAGTTTGACGTATCAACTGTTAATTTTGAATTCATATTAATAAAGTCTCAGCCATAAATAGCCATAAATACAAAAACTACGACAGATATAAAAACTTGATAAGTGCGATGTGAAAGGATTTTAAATTTCTGACAGTTTGACGTATTAACTGTTAATTTTAAAATCATATTAATAAAGTCATAGTCATATTTGTACCATATTGCAATTCCACTACAAGTTAAAGTTATACATAATAATGCGTCATAACGGAGCCTACTGGATACCAGGCGACCTCCAGCAGTAATTAGCCAAACCATTTTATTGTTTACAGAAAACCAATATCGTATGGAATCTAAAACAAAAACAAAATCACAGGGTGAAGACACTGCCATGACGGAGTCTTCCCCTCAACCGACCGTTGACGCTCAGACGAAGACGGCCGAGACCCTAAAACCAGCACCTGGCACGTCCGAGCAGCTGACAGTCCAGACTTCAAGTCAAGGACAGTCTACTGCCAAGGAAAGCCAAGGAAGCAGCAAATACTCCGAAGAGGACATGACGACGAAGATCGGCAACATGTCCCTGAAGAGAGTAAAGCTGAATGCGAAAGAACGCAGAGAGCACAACAAAAAGCTCTGCGAGGCTAAAGGAGTCAAATATGACCCAAACTTCAAGAGAAAGAAGCTCTTAGCCAAAAAGCATGCCGACTCTGACCAGGTTAAGAAAACCACAGTCTCAGTAGGCCCACATCAAAGCCAACCTAAGAAGAGACAGCGCTCAGATGCTACTCCTTCTCCGGCGACTGAAAACAAGCGTCAAAGAACGGCAGATAGGTCATCGAAGGCAGTGGCAAGTACCTCCAGAAACCTCGATTTCGCAGAGGCTGCGGCCACTGTCAAAATGGCCATTTACCTACCTGACTACCCTGTAGGAAAACTGACCAAAGAGCAAGGCGACCTAGTCAGAGATTCTCTCATAGAAACTATATTTAATATAGACAGCGAGAACTTGCCCCACTTTACTAGTCACTACTATGAAGCTGGAACCTACGTGGTAGCGTGCAAGGACGAGTTCACCCAGCTTTGGCTGACAGAACACGTTCCTAAGCTGCTCCCGTGGGAAGACGCAAAACTAGTAGTGAAAGAGAGGACTAAGGTAGTCAACTCAGCACGAGTGGTGTTCAACGTACCCAGTGGTAACAAAAGCCGGAGGCGATCCTAAAGTTCCTGCAAAAGCAGAACAAAAGAAAGGTCGACCTAAGAACCGAGTACTGGCACATCCTCCACGTCAAAAGCAACGAAGGGGGAGGTAGAACGTTCGCAGCCATGATCGATGAAGAAGCAAAGAAAGCTCTTCAAGAGATTAGCTGCGTAGCGCACATCGGGCTCAACAAGGTGACGTTTACTATCCGCTCCAGGCTTAGTAAAGACGAACCTTCAAGTAGTTCAAATTAACCTACATCACAGCAAAGCGGCCACTGCAGCCCTCTGCAGAAAGCTGCTAGCTGATGACATCGATTTAGCAATGATCCAAGAGCCCTATATTGTCAAGGGGCGAATCTGTGGCTTAGGCGATGCTAAAGGTAAGCTGATATATAATGATCAGAATCCCAGAACTTGCATTCTAGTGAGGAAAAATTTGAAATTTCTTCCTCTAATGGAATTCTGGTCTAGAGATATTACAACCGTAAAAATACAATGGAGCACGAGGGAAAGAGAGAACAGAGCAATTCTTAGCTCAGTCTACCTACCCTACGACTCCATTGATCTTCCGCCCAGCAAAGAAACGGCAGACCTAGTAAGTTCCGCTCAACAGGAAAATCTAGAGCTGATCCTCTGCTGCGATGCGAACTCCCACCACACCACATGGGGAAGCACCAACTGCAATCCAAGAGGTGAGTCTCTTTTTGAATACATTATTACTAACAATCTAATAGTTGTTAATGAAGGTAACTCTCCCACCTTTGAAAACGCTATAAGAAAAGAGGTAATTGATATAACTGCCACGACAATGGCAATATCGCGGTCAGTCAAACGATGGCAAGTCCTGAACGAACCATCGCTTTCCGACCATAAATACATTAGCTTTGAACTGTCTCAAAAGGAAGTAATACCTGAACCCTATTACAACCCGAGAAAGACGGACTGGACTAAATACGAACAAGAACTACATAAAAAGATAGAGCATGTTCGATTCAAATCTTCTCAGGTAAAAGATCTAGATACAAATGCCCACAAGCTAAAAGAGGCAATTGTTGACTCTTATAAAAGCTGCTGTCCTCAATCAAAGCCAAGTGAGCAAAGAGGTAAAAAACAACCACAATGGTGGAACAAGGATCTCGAAAAGACCAGGCGAGAAGTCAGAAGCCTTTTCAACAGATCTAAAAGAACCAAAGGCTGGGACAGCTATCATAGAGCCCTCACAGACTATAGTAACAAAATCAAGACTGCCAAAACAGAAGCTTGGAAAAAATATTGCCAAGAGATAGAGACGACGCATTCCACAGCGAGGCTCCATAAAATTCTCTCAAAGCAAGCTTCGAATCCCGTCGGCACCCTCAAAAAAGCAGACGGGAACTTCACAGCAAATGAACGTGAAACACTGCTACATCTTGTAGGCACGCATTTTCCAGGGGCTGCTGAAAACCACACTCCTTTCCACTCAAGCCATACGGCAACCAGAGAGGACTGGAATGTGGCAAAAAGAATTATCACAACAGAGAGAATTAAATGGGCAATCAAACTCTTCAGCCCCTACAAATCTCCTGGAACAGATAGCATATATCCAATAATGCTTCAGAAAGGCATGAATATCATACTCCACCCTCTTAAGGACCTATTTAGAGCAAGTCTAGCACTAGGACATGTTCCATTAACCTGGAGAGAGACAAGAGTGGTATTTATCCCAAAACCAGGCAAATCTAGCTATGCCGAAGCTAAATCCTATAGACCAATCAGCCTGACATCATTCTTTCTAAAAACCTTAGAAAGACTGATAGACAGACATTGGAGAGAAGAAGCGCTGATTAGATCTCCGCTTCATACATACCAACACGCTTACCAAACAGGAAAGTCATGCGAAACAGCGTTACACCAGTTAGTAAGTAAAATTGAGAAAACTTTGGAGAACAAAGAAGTTGCCCTAGGTGCTTTCTTAGATATAGAAGGAGCCTTCGATAACACATCTTACATCTCAATAGAAAACGCAATGGTCAATCACCACGTAGATAACACTACGACCAGATGGACCATGTCGATGCTTAACAGCAGAACTGTAAAAGTTAAACTACTGGAAGAAGAGATAACCATGTCAACAACAAGAGGTTGCCCCCAAGGCGGCGTACTGTCACCACTTTTGTGGTGCCTAACAGTCGACGAGCTACTAATCACCCTTAACAAAAGAGGGTTCTTCACTCAAGGATATGCCGATGATATCGTCATACTGATTCAAGGTAAACACCAAAGAACGGTTGAAGAAATCATGAAGGCAGCCTTGAATATTACAGAGACCTGGTGTTCGACAGGAGACCTAAGAATCAACCCTGCGAAAGCCACCCTGATCCCTTTCACAAATAGGAAGAAAATTACAAACCAAACCAATATCTCAATATTTGGGAAACCTGTTCAATGGAGCAACGAAGTCAAATACCTAGGACTTACACTAGATTCCAAACTAACATGGAATCCCCACATGAACAAGACAATCTCCAGATGCAAACAAACGCTGATGATAAGTAAACGAGCCATAGGTAGCACATGGGGTCTCAAACCGGAACTGACTCACTGGCTATACAAAACTATAGTTCGACCAATACTAACCTACAGCATAGTAACCTGGTGGCCTAAACTACAACAATCAACTGCTGTTGCAAAATTAAGCAGGATACAACATCTAGCGAATCTATGCACCACAGGAGCCTTTAGAACTACCTCTGGATTAGCATTAGACGTGATACTAGATACACCGCCATTAGACATCTTTCTAAAAGGAGAAGCAAGAATGGCGGCATACCGACTACAATGCGCGGGTCAATGGATCGCAGCCAGTAGGATCGGGCATACGAAAATCATGACGGCAGTCAGAATACCGTTGATGGAAATGAGAACCGACAGTACCAACAAGTCATTCCATTTCGAAAAATCATTCACCGTACACATAGATCCAAGCTGGAAACCGGACCAGCTTCCCACCCCTACGAACAAGAACATAATCTTTTACACGGATGGTTCAATGTTTGAAGGAAGGGCCGGATCGGGCCTGTACAGCAAAAATCCCAAAATTAGGGAATCAGCCAGCCTAGGCGAACACTGCACGATATTCCAAGCAGAAGTACACGCATTACTATTGGGTGCTACTGAATGCCACAGACAAAAATATCGGAACAGAAACATTTATTTTATATCTGATAGTCAAGCAGCGCTAAAAGCACTAGAGGCCTGCAGTACAAAATCAAGAATCATAAAAGAATGCAAAGAAATACTACATACACTAGGCCAACAGAACACAGTAAAAATCATCTGGGTTCGCGGGCATAGTGGTATAGAGGGAAACGAACATGCAGACGACCTAGCAAAACAAGGTGCCCGCAAGAAACTAAAGTCTGCGCCAGAGCATCCATCAATGATTGGATGAAAAATAAACACAAACTCAGATGGAACTCCTATGATAAAGCAACCCATTGCAGGAAGCTAATAGACTCACCTAATCCCAATATAGCAAAGGACCTGTTAAAACTAAACAAAGCTCACACGAAGCAGATAGTTAGTTTACTAACAGGCACTGGCGGATTTAGAGAATTCATGCATAAAGTAAAAATCTACCGAGACGAACCTTTATGTAGACTCTGCGGAGAGGAAGATGAAACAGCAAACCACGTACTCTTCGAATGCCCTGCCCTAGAACGAATGCGACACCAGCTCGACTGGAACCAACAAACCACATGGGAACCCAAACTTGTAGGAAAACTAAGGAAACTAGTCAGTGACACAGACGTCGGACTACAAGTTTGATATCAACCGACAGCACAATAAGCCTTAAGGTTGACGTGCGCCAAACCCTTAGAGGAAGTCGGGAATCTAATCTAATCTAATCTAAAGTTATACAACATAATACAAAAACAACGACAATTGTCAAGAATTGATAAACACGTTGTGAAAGTAAATTACATATCTAACAGTTTGACGTATCAACTGTTAATTTTGAAATCATATTTACAAAGTCTCGGCCATATTTGTACCGAATTGCAATTCCACCACAAGTTAAAGTTATTCAACTTAATACAAAAACTACGATAATTGTCAAGAATTGAATTGCGCGATGTGAAAGTAGATTACATTTCTGACAGTTTCATTTATCAACTGTTAATTTTGAATTCATATTAATAAAGTCTCAGCCATATTTTTTTCAAATTGCAATTCCACCACAAGTAAAACTTTTTCGACATAATACAAAAACGACGATAGATATAAAAACATGGTAAGTGCGATGTGAAAGAACTTTAAATTTCTGACAGTTTAACGCATCAACTGTTAACTTTGAAGTCATTAACAGAGTCGCAGCCATATTAGTACCAAATTGCAATTCCACCACATGTTAAAATTATTCAACATAATACAAAAATTACGACAATTGTCAAGAATTGATAAGCGCGGTGTGAAATTAAATTACATTTCTGACATTTTGACGTATCAACTGTTAATTTTGAATTTATATTAATAGAGCCTCAGCCATATTTGTACCAAATTGCAATTCCACTACAAGTAAAAGTTTTTCGACGTAACACAAAAACTAAGGATAGATACAATAACATGATAAGTGCGATGTGAAAAAATTTTAAATTTCTGACAGTTTGACGTATTAACTGTTTACTTTGAATTCATATTAACAGAGTCTCAGCCATATTAATACCAAATTGCAATTCCACCACAAGTAAAAGTTTCTCGACATAACACAAAAACTACAATGGATATAAAAACATGATAAGTGCGACGGGAAAGAATTTTAAATTTCTGACAGCTTGACTAGGGTTTCTGGTTCGGATATATCCGAACCGCAAAACCGCGGTTTTCTGTGCAAAAACTGAAACCTCACAAACGTCATAAAAAACCGCGGTTTTCGATTTTATTTAAAGATAAATAAAAATAAAGTACATTGAATTAGTGCTCTTTCAAACATTGCAAACTGTTGTTGCAAAAATGGCAACCATCGATGGTATATGTGAGCAATATCGAAATCTGCATTTATTCGGAAATCAATAGATGGCCGGTTTCCCAACCAAATCTTGCCAAAATGTTCTTCAGGTGTTATTACCTTAATTCAAAAGGAATACCAGAGACAAGTATCTAAATAGGAATACGAGGAATAAAGAGAAATACGAAGAAAGAAAGAAAACAATGATTTTAGAGTTTCAATAATTGATAGCAAATGGACAAAAACTACTACGCTAGATTAGTGGACTAGTTTGAGACGCCGATACTTCTTCAGGTGAATGACTTCTTCAGAAATGTTCTTCAGGTGTTATTACCTTAATTCAAAAGGAATACCAGAGACAAGTATCTAAATAGGAATACGAGGAATAAAGAGAAATACGAAGAAAGAAAGAAAACAATGATTTTAGAGTTTCAATAATTGATAGCAAATGGACAAAAACTACTACGCTAGATTAGTGGACTAGTTTGAGACGCCGATACTTAAACATTAATATTCATGGAGAAAACAATATTTATTGCAATTTAGGCTTTCTGCAAATTGAAGGAACTTGTAGTGTTGAAAAACATTTATATTCATTAAGTATCAGTTTCAGAAATGTATGATATTGTAGGTGACTTGGATTAGCAAGTAGAAGTTCGCAGTGACGTCGCGACGCCGTTGTCAAAAATTTCGCAATGCGGTTTTTAGTCGCGGTTTACCACAAGCTGTCCCTTCACCAAAACTTCAAATTTGTTTCAACATCAAAGACTACAGCGGAAAAATCACCGCGAGTTCCCGAAATTCGTCGTAGATTAACAAGTTGAACTATGCGGCGACGTCGCGAAGCCGTTATCAAAGATTTTGCAACGCGGTATTCACTACCGCTTCCTGGCAAGCTTTCCCTTCAACAAAACGTTATACTTGTTTCGCTAGCTTGAAAATTACGAAAACTATGGCTGAAAAACCAGCAGCCTCATTAGGAAATTGAACTTTGCGGTGGCGTCGCGACGCCGCTATCAAAGATTTCGCAACGCTGTTTTCAGTCTCGCTTTTCGACCCCGTTTTGCTCTAACAAAACATCGAATTTGTTGGGGCAGCTGCGAAATTTCGAAAAAACAAATGCAACCAATCTTCGGTAGATCTAACTTTGACGGGTCCTCGCGGCGTTAGTTATCGAGCGATTTCAACGCGGTTTTCAATTTCTGGTCGCAAAAACCTCAAAGTTTGATTGAGTCTGGCATTTATTGCCGTGGGATTATTATTGAGTAAGATACTACACATGACGATGCCCGGGTAATTAAAAAAAATGGTACAGATTGTCCAGCTGAACCAAAAATTTGCATTAAGCATACAATTCATCTCGGGGTGTGCGACACTTTTTACAAGAAATCATCTCAAGTAGAAAACAGCTGCAGCAGTGAAGATGAAGATTTATTTAATGAAAAATCGCACGAAGAAGGTGTGGATAATGAATATTTCGTCGAAGAAGATGCTGAAATTAAAAGTACTTTACAAATGTTAAGAAAACTTGTAAATTATTTTCGTTTATCTCCGATAAAATCAGTTTCCTATAACGAAACGTAAAAGCTCTTGTAGGGACTCATTATTGACAAGATGAGTTGCACAGGTTCGGGTTTTTCTTAAACCGTTTTATGGCCCAGACCGTTTTATAAGCGGGCTGGAGCTGATCAAACAAAGCCGATAGGTTCGGGTTTTTCTTAATCGTTTTATGGCCCAGACCGTTTTTATGAGCGGGCTGGAGCCGATCAAACAAGACCGATTTTAACTCCCTCTTACTTGGCGTCAGCACCAATAGGAGGGAAGAACGAACAACCAATCGGGACAACGGAAAACCTCTCCCACCAAAGTTACCAGAGAGAAGATGCGTTTGACAGAGGGATAAAAGGACGGGACGGGAGTGACAAAAGGAGTTTTTAGAAACAACTTCGAGAGACAACTTCGAAACAACATCCAGACACAACTCCCAGCAGAACATCAGAGACAACTTCCACAACTCGCATCAAAACCGGCACGCGTCACGTGACGCGCAATAAAAAGTTACATCGTCTCCGGGTTTGTTATTTTCCTTTTCTCCACACACTACCCCGTCACCAAAGTGGTGACCCCGACGTGATCTACATATTTTACAAGTGACGGTGGTAGCAACGTGCGCCAAGACACTCGCGACAAGCTATGGCGAATAACCACTCCAACGGGGCGCGAGTGAGACTGCCCGCATTTCTACCAGAGGACCCGGACCTCTGGTTCCAACTAACTGATTGGGCATTGAAAAACGCTGGTGTCACTACCAGTACCGAGAAGTTCGAATACATCGGTACGTCGCTCGAGCCGCGGTACGCTAAGGAGATCCGCGACCTACTTCTCGACCCACCAAAGGAAGCCGACGACCCGTATCAGAAGCTGAAGGACGAACTTATCAGGAGACTCGGAAAAACACAGCAACAACGGACACGGCAGTTGTTGGAGCGCGAGGACATCGGCGACCGAACTCCGTCACAATTTTTGCGACATCTGCAGCTACTTGCCGGCGAACACGGGGCCCAGGACATCACCAAGGCCCTCTGGATGGACCGCCTCAACCCGGTCGTGCGGGCCTGCCTAGCGACGCAGCAAGAAAACACCTCCCTCGACGAGTTGGCCAGGATCGCGGACAACGTTTTGGACTCGATCGGGACCCTACAGCCGCGAAACCAGGTATCCGCAGTGTCATCTTCCCTCGAGTCGAAGATCTTAGAGCAATTGGCCGGCCTCCAACGACAATTGGCGGAGGTGCAGATAGACAACCGACGGGAAATCTCGGCCATTAGGTCAGAGCTCCAGCAAGCGCGCCGCAGCCGTTCAATCAGTCGAGACCGCTCGGATCGGTCACCGTCGAACCGCAACCGCTCAGGTTCTCGCCTTCCGGTCCAGTACGACGGAATGTGCTGGTACCATTACACGTTCGGTGACAGTGCGCGCAAATGCAGGCCTCCGTGCGAGTTAAACGCCGTCTTCACCGCGCGTTCGGGAAACTAAGCGGATCATCGCTTATGGCGGCAAGCGATGACTGCCCAAACGTACGCCGCTTGTTCGTGCCAGATCGCATTAGCGGCACGAAATTTCTGATAGACACTGGTTCGGATCTGTGTATTTTTCCCCGTAAACTTGTGCGTGGTCGCCGGACAAAGACGAACTACGAACTTTCCGCAGCAAACAACACGCCGATTGCGACGTACGGCTCAGTGACAATGACATTGGATTTCGGATTGAGACGCGACTTCACGTGGAACCTTGTGATCGCGGACGTAACACGCGCGATTATTGGCGCCGATTTCCTGGCTCACTACGGCCTGCTGGTAGACATGCGAAACAAACATCTCGTAGATAGCCTGACGCAAGTCAAGACGACCGGAAATAGGCCGAGTTCGGGTTACATCGCAAGTGTCAAAATCGTCATCGGAAATTATGAATATCACGAGCTTTTGCAGCGCTACCCAGAAATCACGCGACCCGACGGAGCATGCAAGGCACCAACAGTGAAACACAGCACCGTCCACCACATACACACGACGCCCGGACCACCTGAAGCCGCAAGACCGCGTCGACTTGCCCCGGACCGACTGTTGAACGCCAGAAAGGAGTTCGAGTCCATGCTGCGGTTGGGCATTTGCCGCCCATCTAAGAGCAGTTGGGCTTCACCTTTGCACATGGTGCCAAAGAAAGGCGACGAATGGCGTCCCTGTGGTGATTATCGGGCCCTCAACGCACGCACCATCCCGGATCGTTACCCGGTGCGCCACATCGAAGACTTCGCGTAGACGCTCAATGGGAAGAAGATCTTCACCTCGATCGATTTGGTAAGGGCATATCACCAAATTCCAGTCGCGGAAGAAGACGTTCCTAAAACGGCCATTACCACACCATTTGGATTATTCGAGTTTCCATCCATGAGCTTCGGGTTGCGAAACGCCGCGCAAACGTTCCAGCGGTTCATCGACGAAGTCCTCCGCGGTTTGGATTTCTGCTACGCTTACATAGACGACATCTTGGTGGCATCATCGTCCGAAGAGGAGCATCGTGGTCATCTGCAAATCCTGTTCGAACGCTTGCAGCAGTTTGGTGTCGTGATCAACCCCAACAAGTGCTGTTTCGGCGCGGCAACCATACAGTTTCTAGGGTACCGCGTCTCCGAGAGAGGAACAGAACCGCTTCCCGAAAAAGTCGCCGCGATCCGAGAATATGAGAAGCCGAAGACTGCCAAAGGACTACGGCAGTTCCTGGGGATGCTCAATTTTTATCGAAGGTTTCTACCCAGGGCTGCTAAAACACAGGCGAACATCAACGACCTTCTCAAAGGTAACATCAAGGGGAGCACGCCGATTCAGTGGAACAACGGAGCCGAGGCAGCCTTCATGCAGTGCAAGGAGGAACTGGCCACCGCAGCACTCTTGGCGCATCCTCGACACGGCGCAGACCTGTCTCTGGTGTGCGACGCGTCGGACTACAGCATAGGCGCAGTCCTTCAACAACGAGTCGACGATCACTGGGAGCCGCTTGGATTCTTTTCAAAGAAGCTTAGTAGCTCCGAGAATAAATATAGCGCATACGATCGGGAGCTCCTAGCGATTTACTGTGCAGTTCAGCATTTCAGGCATATGGTCGAGGGCCGTCCGTTTACCATCCTCACGGACCACAAGCCGCTAATTTTCGCCTTCCGCCAGAGATCCGACAAATGCTCGCCACGCCAATTCCATCACCTGGACTTGATTAGCCAATTTACAACCGACATCAGGCACATCGCGGGGCAAGACAACGTCGTCGCCGACGCTCCATCCAGGGTCGACGAGATCACTGTTCCAATGGACTTCGAGGCTCTGGCGACATCGCAGCAACAAGATCAGGAACTTCAAGGACTCTTGCAGGATGACAGCTCCGAGCTGGACTTGCGACAAATCCGCATTCCGGGTTCAGACGCCGCGATCTTCTGCGACGTCAAAACACCCACTGCCAGGCCTTTTCTCACGACGCCGTTCCGCAGGGGAGCCTTCGACGCCATCCACGGGCTGTCTCATCCTGGGATCAGGGCAACAACGAAAATGATGACACAGCGCTACGTTTGGCCCTCCATCAACGTGAACTGTCGCACCTGGGCACGAGCTTGTATCCAGTGTCAGCAATCCAAGGTCACCAGGCATGTATCCGCTCCAGTCCTCTGGACCTGATCATCATGCCGTACTCGCAGGGATACAGGTACTGCCTAACCTGCGTTGATCGTTTCTCGCGATGGCCGGAGGCAATCCCTCTACAGGACCAGGAAGCCGAAACCGTTGCCCGCGCTTTCTACAACAGCTGGGTTGCACGTTTTGGCACACCTCTCCGGATCACCACCGACCAAGGCAGGCAGTTCGAGTCCCACCTGTTCCGCTGCCTCAATCAACTCCTAGGGACGACGCACCTGCACACAACGGCGTACCACCCAGCGGCCAATGGCATGGTCGAACGTTTTCATCGGCAGCTAAAAGGCTCCATCAAGTGCTTGCAGGCTACTCGGTGGACTGAAACGCTCCCAACGGTGCTACTTGGCATACGTGCAGCTTGGAAGGACGACCTACAGGCGACAACAGCCGAGATGGTCTACGGTCAGCCCCTTCGCCTTCCCGGAGAATTCCTGGTATCCCGGGCGATCCGAGAGGTCGACAACTCCGCTGAATTCGTGAAGGAACTTCGTCAACGCATCGAGACACTCCGTCCAGTCAGTGGGTCCAGGCACGGTGAGCGCAGAATCTTCGTCTTTAAGGATCTCGTCACTGCTACCCACGTTTTTGTGCGCCACGACGCACCAAACGGACCTCTCCAACTGCCGTATGATGGTCCGTACAAAGTAATTTCTCGCACTGACAAGGTTTTCATTCTCTTGATGCGGGGAAGACACGTACCAGTTACGATCGATAGACTCAAACCTGCGTACATCATCGACGAGAACATCGAAAAACCAGAGCTGGAGAGCGACTCCGATGACGACCCTCCGGACGACGCGGGCGGAACCCAAGCTCCCATGCAACCAGCGCCAGCACCAGCACCATCGCTTGCACCCCAACCTGTGACTCCCAACACCGACCCAGGCCTCCGAACAAGATCAGGACGCCGCGTTAGATTCACCGAATTTTACCAGGCCGGTTTGAGATAAACCCTGTAACTTTGTAAATTATGCACTTGTATCGTTAATCACAAGCAGGGGGGTCCTGTAGGGACTCATTATTGACAAGATGAGTTGCACAGGTTCGGGTTTTTCCTAAACCGTTTTATGGCCCAGACCGTTTTATAAGCGGGCTGGAGCTGATCAAACAAAGCCGATAGGTTCGGGTTTTTCTTAATCGTTTTATGGCCCAGACCGTTTTTATGAGCGGGCTGGAGCCGATCAAACAAGACCGATTTTTCCTCCCTCTTACTTGGCGTCAGCACCAATAGGAGGGAAGAACGAACAACCAATCGGGACAACGGAAAACCTCTCCCACCAAAGTTACCAGAGAGAAGATGCGTTTGACCGAGGGATAAAAGGACGGGACGGGAGTGACAAAAGGAGTTTTTAGAAACAACTTCGAGAGACAACTTCGAAACAACATCCAGACACAACTCCCAGCAGAACATCAGAGACAACTTCCACAACTCGCATCAATACCGGCACGCGTCACGTGACGCGCAATAAAAAGTTGCATCGTCTCCGGGTTTGTTATTTTCCTTTTCTCCACACACTACCCCGTCACCAAACTCTTTTTGAAAAGGAAATTGGATTAGCAATGGACATCAAGGCAAGGTAGTTTTCTATTGAACCAATAAAGTCTGTTTTAATCTTGGCGGAAATTTTTTTTTATTTGATCAGAAGAAAGTCGAAAATGAATGTTTGGCAAATTCAGAAGAATTAGAAGACCAATCCAAATTATTCCTTGCAAGACGAAGTACAAAAAGCTATTCCAGAAAAATTTAATAAAAATACTTATATGCAAACAAATCGCTATCCTAATTTGAATATAAAAGAACTTCTGAGAGAACAAAAAGATTAAATATTTTGTTTCAAGGACTCGCTACAATTAAAGATACATCCACCTACTCCGAAAGATCATTTTTCCTTAGCGGCAGCTTTTGTAAAAAACATCTCTTAGTAATTAAACATCTATGAGTAACATCTCTTTTAAATAGCAGGCACTACTACCAAAAGTTCTTAAAAACCGAACCCGAAACCGCGGGTTTTTAAATTTCAAAAACCGAAAACCGCGGTTTTTAAAAAGTGCGGATATTCAGAAACCCTAAGCTTGATGTATCGATTGTTAATTTTGAAATCATATTAACAAAGTTTAAGCCATATTTGTACTAAATTGCAATTCCACCACAAGTAAAAGTTATTCGAGATAACACAAAAACTACGACAACTATTAAAAAATAATAAGCGCGATGTAACAGTAGATTAAATTTCTGACAGTCTGGCATATCAATTGTCAAAGTTAAATGAAAAGATCTTCTCGAGCGAATGTGCTCTCGCGAAAAATTGACAACTTCTCGCCCTAGTTACAAAATATACTATTATCGTCAATTCCTTTATCTTTAAGTATGGAAATGTATTTTAGGTGACGTGCTTTATCGAACGCCTTTTCGTAATCAATGAAACATATATGCATTTTTACGTTCACATACCGACGCCTTTGTATCATTACGTTAGCCGCAAAGAGTGCCTGACGAGTACCCATGCCGTTTCTAAGCCCAAACTGGATTCGCCAATATTTTCCTCTAGTTTTTTATATGTTCTGTTATGGATCATAATTTTAGGGTGTGGTTAACCTCATTATTCTCAGTATTCGGTGTTCTGAGCGTTCTTTACATTTTGTTTTTTGGAATCGCAATGAATTTGGACCGAAGCCATTCTTGCGGTATGATTCCTGTATCGTAAATAGTGTTGAATAGGTCAGTTAGCGTTCCGCGTTAGCGTTTTTAGGGTTCCGTTGTTATCAACAACGAACCCTTATAGTTTCGATATGTCCGTCCGTCCGTCCGTCCGCAGCTTAGCTCAGAGACTATTAGAAATATAAAGCTGTAATTTGGCATGGATATACAGATTAGTCACGCCGACAAAGTGGTAAAATAAAATCAAGAAAAATTTTTTTTTTAGGGTACCTCCTTTTCCCTAAAGGAGTGGTTACGTTTTTTTTTTCTCGTCTACGCCATGGTGTAGGGTATCGCTGGATATTTTTAGATTAGCCTAATCTGACCGCTACCTTGGTCAGGGGTCTTTGAGCTGCCGGGCACTGAGGGTCATCTTCGTGGTGTATTCATTCATAAGGGGATTTTAGCCGCACTCCTACCGCGCTGGATATTCGGGTTGGTAGAGTTGAGAATTACATTTCCTTTGTTCTCGATGGAATGGTTATACCGCCATGACTCGGTCGCCAGAGCCTCGTTAGTTATCTAGCAGCGGGTACCGCGTGCAGGTGAGGTTGACATTTGGGCCGGTCTTATTTGAGTGTTTTGCCGCCACCCCTTACCCACCCTTTCTGATGGTTCACTGAAAATACATTGATTCTAAATAGCCAAAAAACGAAGGTAATCATTGTTAGAACAAAAAGGTGCTTATCCACCTAATACCCAGAGGTTACCATAATTGGAGATGAAATAATTAAAGTGCAAACGTATACCAGGTATTCACATTGACGAAACTTTGGACTGGTCCTGTCATATTAATTATATCTTAAATAAAGCTCAATAGATCAGTGTTTGCAATAAGAGTCCTCAGTAGATATGTTGACCTAAATGTCTTGAGAATGATGTATTTTGCTAATATTCAGTAGCACATTAGATTAGCTGCATGAAGATAGCCCCCCATAATTGAAAAAATAAATTAAAATGGGATACGTTTGACCAAGATTTGACCATGATTGACCACCAAATAGTTTTGTTGGCCCACATTGCGTTCAAAAGATATTATAAAAAAATTATTGGGGGCCTAGCCCCCAAAAAGCATTTTTTCTAAATTTGATAATGCGATCTTAAAAAACTTCGTTTGACCATGTTTGCCCTCTATTTCTTTTCAATAATTTTTTTTTTTTTGGAACCCCAGAATCTTTTTTTTTTTTTCCTCACGTGGAAGTCACCTTGTCGCGGTGTGAGGGCTTAGTTTCGCAACATACCGTTGGACGTCACGACTGGAACAACTCCGGTCGGGGCGTTCGGCGGAGGGCGAACAACCAAGAACTTCCAAACCCTTAATCCCAAGGTGTCATGCGACCCGTGCCAAAGGGACTGGTTGTTGGCCAAGGGCAACCGGCCATCGCTTACGGAGCACCTCTGATACCTGGCGACCTCAGAGGGTATCCAGCCTTACCACTATCAAGCGGGGCTCTGATGTGGTGGACCTTTAGTTCCCTTGCGACTCGTGGGATTTATATGAATTCCAAAAGTAAAAATAATCCATGTGTACGGGACCTAACCGACACAGAGAACAAGGAAGTCAGCCCGGATTCCCGGGAAGACGACCTTGACTTCACACTCGTAGACATGAGCAGTCCAGCCATGTCTACAGAGGCAGAGGTAGATGTTTTTGTAGGGACACAGGAGGACTTGCCGCCTCCTGTCACAAAACAAGAATGACCAGCAGGCGCACCAAAATAGCCCAAGTGAACATCTATCATGCCAAAGCAGCTTCAGCTGTGATGGCTAGGATGTTCACCAAGCAGCACTTAGGGCTAGCGCTGCTTCAAGAACCCTGGACCTACGGAGGTAAGATCAGAGGCCTTAGCAACAGGGAATGTAAGTTGGTATGGGACAGCCGTGAGGTCTCCCCTAGAACTTGCATTATGGTAAGAAATGGCATAAATTACATATGTCTTTCAGAATTTTTAACGCGGGATTTAGTACCGATTCAGGCCCTCATCAAGATCGAGGGTCTCCACCGCGAAGTAGTGATCGCATCAGCATACTTCCCTGGCGATGGTAACAGCATACCACCCATTGAAGTACAAAAGCTGGTGGAACACTGTATTAGGAGAAGGCTGCCACTCATCCTCGGATGTGACGCGAACGCACACAATGAGATGTGGGGCAGCACGGACACTAATAAGAGGGGTGAGTACCTTTTAGAATACCTCATTAAAGAGAACTTAATTGTGTACAACGTTGGGAACACACCAACATTTGTCACTAAAGTCAGAAATGAGGTGCTGGATATTACGGTAGGTAGCGCTAACGTAAGTAAACTAATTAAAAAGTGGAGGGTTTCAAGTGAACCCTCAATGTCAGATCATAGGATCATAGAGTTTGAGCTGGAAGCAGCGAGTGAGGAAAACACCCCCCATTCGAAACCCCAGACAAACTGTGTGGCCTATGTTTAGTTCCCAACTAAAAGAAAACCTAGAGCAGGTGCTAGTGCGGGGTAGTATCAAACACTACACCGTGCTGGAGCAGGCTGTAGGAGAAATAAATGTAGCAATCACCACGGCATTTGAATCCAGCTGCCCGGTAAAAACCGTGAAGGAGCATAAGGACGAAAAATGGTGAAACAAAAATTTGTCTACATTAAAAGCAAAAGTACGTAGGCTTTTCAACAAAGTCAAGCAATACGGAAATTGGCTAGAATACTCTGAGGTGCTTACCACCTACAACAAAGAGATCAGAAGGGCAAAAAGGGAAAACTTTAGGACCTTCTGTGAAAACATAGAATCCACGCCGATGGCAGCTAGACTGCTCAAAGCACTAGCGAAGGATAGAGTGGAAATGACAACCACTCTCAAGAAACCGGATGGGACCTTCACGGAGGATGAAGAGCAAAGAGCTCTCCTCCTACTAGAAACCCATTTTCCGGGATGTAGAGGATACAGGGAGACCGAGGGCTTGATGCAACCACGGAAACCAAGTCGGGCCGACTGGAAGAGGGCAACGTCCATCTGTACGGAAAACCGAATCAGATGGGCTATCGGCACTTTCCAGCCTTTTAAGGCCCCATGTGTGGACGGACTAGTTCCTGCCTGCCTACAAAAGGGAGAGAGAGAACTAATGCCGTATCTTCTAAATATCTTTAGAAGTAGCTTAGCGCACGGATATATACCGGAGCTATGGAGAAGGGCTAAGGTGGTATTTATACCGAAGGTGGGGAAGAAAGACACCACTCAACTGAAGTCATTTAGACCCATTAGTCTAACATCTTTTATGTTAAAGACAATGGAGAAGGTGATTGATAATTACCTTAGGACTATAGTGCTGGTAGGTACACCACTACACAGGAGTCAGCATGCTTACAGAGCAGGGAAATCCACAGAAACCGCCCTGTATCAGCTGACAAACGAAATAGAAGCAGCACTAGAGACAAAGGAAGTAGCGATATGTGCCTTCTTGGATATAGAGGGAGCTTTTGACAACACCTCACACGAGGCTGTCAGGGCGGCCCTTGAAAGAAGGAATATCGACAGCACTATCTCAAAGTGGATGGGAGAAATGCTGAGAACTAGAACGGCGGAGACACAAGTGGGAAAAGACACCATTAAGATCTCCACAACTCGAGGGTGCCCACAGGGAGGTGTACTATCACCGCTAATGTGGAGCCTGGTAGTTGATGAACTACTGATTAGGCTAAACGACCTAAACATCAAATGTCAAGGTTACGCCGATGACATAGTCATAATGGCTAGAGAGAAATTTGAGGGAACGCTCTGTGAAATTGTTCAGAGAGGCCTCAATGTAACTAGTAGATGGTGTCAAACAGTGGGACTGAAACTCAACCCGAGCAAAACCACGGTGATACCATTTACTAGGAGGAGAAAACTAAAGTGCCTACATCCCATACTCATAGATGGGAAGGCAGTAGAATACCAACAGGAGATAAGGTATCTGGGTATCACACTAGATAGCAAACTCCTATGGAATAGATAAGCTGAGGCAGTGGTAGGTAAAGCCAAACTCGCCCTAATGGTGTGCAGAAATCTGGCAGGAAAAACGTGGGGTTATAACCCCACTATCCTGCGATGGATGTACACGATGATAGTGAGACCTGCAATCACTTATGGGGCGGTTGCGTGGGGAAGTAGAATCAAGCTGGCCTCTATGAGGAAACAGCTTGAGAAGATTCAAAGACTGGCGTGTGTCTGCATCACGGGGGCGATGAGGTCGTGTCCGACAGCAGCATTGGAGCTGCTGCTGGATCTGACTCCGCTGCACCTTGTGGTGGAGAGCGCCGCCAGATCGGCGATCGTAAGATTCAGCAAGGAAGGAATGGGCAGAGGCAAAATAATCGGGAGCAGAGACCGAAACAGCCTCGCTGCCAAGATCCCCTGGCTGGAAGTACCAAAAGACGAAATGGTTAGAAAATACCACTTCGAGAAAAACTACACAGCAATGTGTAGTAGTAAAGCCGATTGGAGCGACGAATCCTCAGCATACCACATAGAGCAAAATGCCTTCAAGTGGTATACAGATGGTTCGAAGACATAGGAAAGCACTGGTGCAGGAGTATTTGGACCTCGTACCAGATACTTCGAATCCATGGGAACATCCCCAAGTATCTTCCAAGCAGAGGTACACGCAATCGAAAGATGTGCACAGTTTAACCTCGACAGGAAGTACCGCAAAAAACGAATTGCTATCCTGTCAGATAGCCAAGCAGCCATCAAGGCCATTAGCTCATACACCATCAGATCCAAACTGGTATGGGACTGTGTGGGGAAGCTGAACAAGCTTGGCAGGGATAATAAAGTAACGCTATACTGGGTACCAGGACACACTGGTATAGACGGAAACGAAGAAGCCGATCACCTAGCAAACAAGGGATCCAGTAGCCCCTTTATAGGTCCGGAACCCTTTTGCGGTATGAGCGTGAACACCATCCGCAAAAGTTTAGATGAAGAAATAAGAGGAAAATGGATGAAAACCTGGGAAGAACTTCCAGGGCTAAGGCAATCCAAAGTGATGCTGGGATCTTTTAACCAGAAGAGAACGGGAGCTTGCCTGAAACTAAGCAGGAACAAGCTCAGAATTCTGACAGGAGCTTAGGAATTCTGCAGACTTAGGAAACATCTCAAGGCCCTAGGCCTAGAGGAGGATGATGGATGCAGATTCTGTGGCTCAGCAGAGGAAACCCCCATACATCTGTTCAAAGACTGCGGAGCATTACTCCGCAAGAGACAGATGTACCTCGGGGCTCACTGCTTGAACACAGAGGAGCTGCAGGCCTTGAATCCCACCCATATCCTGAGATTTCTAAAGGAATCAGGATTAGAGGAGGCGCTCTAAATGGGTAAGGACACCAACACTTGGAGGAGGAGGGTGGGGTACAATAGATCTATAAAGGTCGCAGTACAAATCGTCACCACCATATCTACAATCTACAATCGTTTTTTTTAATATAATATTTTTTATTATTTCTATTGTTTTTTTCGTTTGGTGTTGAATAACTTTGTTTGAGCATCATATTTTTTCAATTCAAATAGACCAGTTAGTCTTATAGTGTTTTATTTAAAAAAGTTTTTTGTTTACATAAGGGGCGAAAAATTGAAAGATATAGATTTCATGGAGAATTGACAAGGACCAAAAAATGGGCAAACCTCGAAAATTAATGAAAACATATTTCACGTATTCCAAAATAGTTTGTACGTTTACGCCACTTTTTTTATATCATAAAAGGTGAAAAAGTGTGCAATACATAAATTTTAATAGGTCCTTGTATTTTCCGTACTGAAAGCACATTATTAATATATCAGTAAGTACGTCAATACTAAAGAAAACAGTTTTATTTTATTTTTGATTTATTTTAAATGCCATCTGTTTAGTTACAACTTGTTATCTTCTTATATATAACTTCCATTTTACATTTTTGATTTTCCAATTTCCATTTCCTTTATTTTTCGTGAATTTCTGTGTAAAAAATGATGGAAACTTTTATTTTAAACTTCTGTGAATTATTTAAAATTTGTGTTTCCTTGCATAGGTCGTTGCGAACTTCCTAGCGAATTGTAATTCTTCGATATTACAACGAAATGCCCGTTATCTCTCGTTCCTTTCAATTGTCTCCCAGGTGGTTCGACATATTCTATTGCCGAGTTCAGAATATAAATTTTGCCCCTGATTGCAATTTTTTCGGGAATATCATTTGTTGTTTTGGTACAATCATTGCTCAATTTTTTATGGTGACTGCTTGTCAATGAACGTCGAGAATGAGGTTTTTACCTGGATTCATTTCCGCGACGGATAAATTGCGACATTTGATGCAGATTCGTGTATTTTTGAAAGAAAAATCATCGACGAATTTTTGTATGCCGTTTTTGAATCCGAATTGGATGATAGTTTTTGCGTCTACTTCGATTGTAATTTGCGTACCGGGTTTCGAGTGTCAGATCGTATATGCCATTTGTCCTGCAGTTGGATTTACAAGAAATAGTTTCCCGATAAGATTGCTGTTGTTTGCTTGGCAATCAAGGACGCCATTGTATTCCTTGAACATGCTTGCAAAAATTACTCCTCTTGCGTTGTAAAGTCTGGAAGTTGGTTCATCCGATGTGTATGTTTTTATGAAAAATATAGTTACACAATTTTCCTCCATATTTTGCAAATATTCTTAAAACAATTAATTATCTGTGTCAGCTATCTTCGGAACTTCAACAATGCTATCAAACGCGCAAGTGCTTTTTAGTTGAATCAATCTTTGTCCAATCCAAACTGGTCCCACAATTCCGCCATTTCTTAAAATCATCTCACTCTTGTCCCTCTTCATTGGTCGATCATGAATGAGTTGTACTTCTGGACAAAAATGTCAAAAAAACTCTTTTTTTTTTATTCGTGTCTTATTTTCCTCTGGGTTTTTTTCGTCTTCTTCCGATTTGTGGAATGGTATTGATTTCCGGTGTTGTCTGTGCAAAATCCACAGAAGAAAAATGTGAATTTTCTGGTGAGACCAACGGAGTTTTGCGATCTTGATTTGTTGATTGCAAAGAACTTTGTTGAATCGAACTGTTATGACCAGGGGACGAAAAAACCGAAAGGTTGTCTATATTTGTGTCCGCGCTGGTTAATAATTTTTCATCAATAATGTCATCGAGTTTGGTATTTTTTCCTTTCCAATTCTCTTCTTGAAATAAGTATTGATTCTCTTGTATAAGTTTTACGTTCTTTTTGGATTTTTTTAATATTATTCTCAATGAATGTATAACGTTTTCTTTTGCAAACAGCTCGCTTCAATTTACTTGTCGCTTCGATGGAAGGTATATGTTTGACGATAAATTTATCCGCGCGAATTGGACCGCCAACGTCGGCCATGTCAATGTTTTTCAAATTCGTGAAGTACTATTCAACATTTGCTGAACTCCGTACATAGTGTTGTGACCCGAATTTCTTTTTCATTACATTCGTCCAGAGGGGAAAGAATCGGGCCAACTTCAATAGAGCTTCAATAATTTTCGGAAGATAATAATCGTTTCGTCGATCAAAATTGGAAGATTGTTTCGCCTCTTTTTCAGCACAAATCCGAATACTTTCTACGAAACGACGTACATCCCTCTCAAGTTCAGAAAGCTCTTCGTCGAAACACTGCTCTCCATCTTCTATCGATGAGTCTTGTTCCTTGCAGGTGAAATTTTTAATCCTGTCTAAAAGAAATATTGCACTTTTTTGAATGAAAATGTCAATTCTCATTTCATCCTGACCATCGCCTTCGCTTAAAGCAACTACAAGAATGGCGAGTAGAAGGGTTTCGCATTCTTGCAATGTTTTACAAATTGTCATGACTTCAATGCATCAGAGGTAAAAGTCTTTCAATTTTTCGGATTTTCCATTAAAAACTTTCTTCCGGCAAATTATCTTGATGAAGTGGGCGATATACAGTCGAACGAAACATTGAAGTCGATGTTGGAGGTTCTCATTGTGCAACCACCCGAAAAATACTGATATATACACGTCCAAACGATATTCGTTGAAACTCAATGTGATGGCGTTGAGTAAAGCCAGCGAAAAATCACATGAATTCGCTTACGCACGTTATCTGCGAATTTCAAAAATATTTTCAACCAATATTCGATCGTGATTGCTTGGCTGAAATCATTTGAAAAATGGGGTTGATTTCTTCCTCACCTCCCATAACCATTTCATACAAGAAAGAACGTTTCGTTTCACCGTTAGGTTTTCTAATGGATTTGATGACGCCACCAGTTCCATCGAATGAAACTTGTTTCACAGTTTTAATTTTGTTTTTCTACAGAGGAATTTGTGAAGGTTAAGAGTATAAAACCTATAGATATAATATTAAAAACCTATAGATACCAAAATTTAAAAAAAATTAAGACTATTATTTATACAAAATATAAATACCCAAATATAACATAACCCAAGAACATCTGTATCTTTCAATTTTTCATCCCTTACGCAGTAAAAAAAAATCAAGGGTGTATACGTAGCACTTTAACTTTTATTCGTAACTTTTAGTATTTTGAGGTTCACCCATTTTCCATAAAATTCTCCACCTGTATGTTTCAATTTTTCATCCCGCATTCAAATAAAACGATTTTCGAAGGGTGGGCAGACGTCCAAAGCTATTTTTGCACGTGTGAAATATCCTTCGAATTATCAAAAATCGCTTATTTTCCGTTTGATAGAAAATCACAGGGAAATAGGTATGCAACTTACAATTAGAGTATATTCGATTATCGTCGGAAAAGTTCGGCAATCCATTTATTTTGGGAAATCGCTCATTTTGTTCATGGATATCAAACACTAGAAAAATTGATTTTGGGGCTGTTTGTAAAGCTGTTATAAAAATATTTTGTATTAAAAAAAATGGTGGGCAAACATGGTCAATCGAAGTTCTTCAACACGAAACGAAAGAAAAAACAATAAAAATAAAAAATGCCATTCTCAAATACAGAAAAAAATGCAATTTGGGGGGCTGGGGGCCCTCGATCATTTTTTATAATATCTTTTCAACGGAATGTGGGCAAACAAAATTATTTGGTGGTCAATCGTGGTCAAAACTTGGTCAAACGTATCCCATTTTATTATTTTTAATTTTTCAATTTCGGGGGGCCAACTTCACGCAGCTCATTAGATTTGGTATTATCTTCTGAGGAATTGGAATCAATATAAAGAAAGTGTTAAGAGTACAAAAAACAGTTTAACGCTGATACGTTGATACGTGTAGCAACGGAATGTTGTACCTCAGAGTTGTTACATATTGAGGTATTTTTCTTCTTTATCTGTAATAATGAAATAAATGATTTGATTGGATTTGACTTGGCAAACAAGTTTAGAGAGATAAAACTAGAGCAGATGGAACTGGCCGGGGCGAAAGTAGTTCAAACGGGATTGTGTGATATTTACCATTGTGTCGTGGGGAATGTGCGAATGGTAATAATAATGAGATTTTGTGAAACTGAGGCGGACACGTTTCACGAGGGATGGAAATTTAATATAAGGGCGGTTAATAAAACGCCGGAGAGAGAGACAGAATACTCGCCGCGACCGGAATATAAACTAGCTGATCCGAATTTAATAGTCGTTTCAGTATACAATATTTTATTCCATACAATAGCCTTGTCTAGTCTTGTTTGCTCTTGTCTGATCTTGTCTGGTTTTGACTGGTTTTGTATGGTCTTATCTGGTCCTGCCTGGTATTGTCTAGTCTTGTTTAGTTTTATCTAGTCTTGTCTAGTCATTGTCTAACCTTGCCTAGTCTTGTCTGTCCTGTCTAGCCTTGTCTAGTCTTGTCTAGCCTTGTCTAGTCTTGTCTAGCCTTGTCTGGCCTTGTCTAGCCTTGTATAGTCTTGTATACTCTTGTCTAGTCTTGTCTTGTCTTGTCTAGTCCTGTTTAGTCATGTCTAGTTCTGTCTAGTCGTGTCTAGTCTTGTCCAGTCGTGTCTAGTCTAGTATAGTCTTGTATAGTCTTGTCTAGTCTTGTCTACTCTTGTCTAGTCTTGTCTAGTCTTGTCTAGTCATGTCTAGTCTTGTCTAGTCTTGTTTAGTCTTGTCTAGTCTTGTATAGTCTTGTCTAGTCTTGTCTTGTCTAGTCTTGTCTAGTCTTGTCTAGTCTTGTCTAGTTTTGCCTAGTCTTGTCTAGTCTTGCATAGTCTTGTCTATTCTTGTCTAGTATTGTCTAGTCTTGTCTAGTCTTGTCTAGTCTTGTCTAGTCTTGTCTAGGCTTGTCTAGTCTTGTCTAGTCTTGTCTAGTCTTGTCTAGTCTTGTCTAGTCTTGTCTAGTCTTGTCTAGTCTTGTCTAGTCTTGTCTAGTCTAGTCTAGTCTTGTCTAGTCTTGTCTAGTCTTGTCTAGTCTTGTCTAGTCTTGTCTAGTCTTGTCTAGTCTTGTCTAGTCTTGTCTAGTCTTGTCTAGTCTTGTCTAGTCTTGTCTAGTCTTGTCTAGTCTTGTCTAGTCTTGTCTAGTCTTGTCTAGTCTTGTCTAGTCTTGTCTAGTCTTGTCTAGTCTTGTCTAGTCTTGTCTAGTCTTGTCTAGTCTTGTCTAGTCTTGTCTAGTCTTGTCTAGTCTTGTCTAGTCTTGTCTAGTCTTGTCTAGTCTTGTCTAGTCTTGTCTAGTCTTGTCTAGTCTTGTCTAGTCTTGTCTAGTCTTGTCTAGTCTTGTCTAGTCTTGTCTAGTCTTGTCTAGTCTTGTCTAGTCTTGTCTAGTCTTGTCTAGTCTTGTCTAGTCTTGTCTAGTCTTGTCTAGTCTTGTCTAGTCTTGTCTAGTCTTGTCTAGTCTTGTCTAGTCTTGTCTAGTCTTGTCTAGTCTTGTCTAGTCTTGTCTAGTCTTGTCTAGTCTTGTCTAGTCTTGTCTAGTCTTGTCTAGTCTTGTCTAGTCTTGTCTAGTCTTGTCTAGTCTTGTCTAGTCTTGTCTAGTCTTGTCTAGTCTTGTCTAGTCTTGTCTAGTCTTGTCTAGTCTTGTCTAGTCTTGTCTAGTCTTGTCTAGTCTTGTCTAGTCTTGTCTAGTCTTGTCTAGTCTTGTCTAGTCTTGTCTAGTCTTGTCTAGTCTTGTCTAGTCTTGTCTAGTCTTGTCTAGTCTTGTCTAGTCTTGTCTAGTCTTGTCTAGTCTTGTCTAGTCTTGTCTAGTCTTGTCTA
Organism: Phosphuga atrata; assembly: GCA_944588485.1. NCBI lineage: Eukaryota > Metazoa > Arthropoda > Insecta > Coleoptera > Silphidae > Phosphuga > Phosphuga atrata. The sequence continues at coordinate 22,981,292 of OX155906.1, forward strand.
GTCTTGTCTAGTCTTGTCTAGTCTTGTCTAGTCTTGTCTAGTCTTGTCTAGTCTTGTCTAGACTTGTCTAGTCTTGTCTAGACTTGTCGAGTCTTGTCCAGTCTTGTCCAGTCTTGTCCAGTCTTGTCCAGTCTTGTCCAGTCTTGTCCAGTCTTGTCCAGTCTTGTCTAGTCTTGTCTAGTCTTGTCTAGTCTTGTCTAGTCTTGTCTAGTCTTGTCTAGTCTTGTCTAGTCTTGTCAAGTCTTGTCTAGTCTTGTCTAGCCTTGTCTAGTCTTGTCTAGTCTTGTCTAGTCTTGTCTAGTCTTGTCTAGTCTTGTCTAGTCTTGTCTAGTCTGGTCTAGTCTTGTCTAGTCTTGTCTAGTCTTGTCTAGTCTTGTCAAGTCTTGTCTAGTCTTGTCTAGTCTTGTCTAGTCTTGCCTAGTCTTGCCTAGTCTTGCCTAGTCTTGCCTAGTCTTGTCTTGTCTAGTCTTGTCTAGTCTTGTCTACTCTTGTCTAGTCTTGTCTAGTCTTGTCTAGTCTTGTCTAGTCTCGTCTAGTCTCGTCTAGTCTCGTCTAGTCTCGTCTAGTCTCGTCTAGTCTCGTCTAGTCTCGTCTAGTCTTGTTTAGTCTTGTCTAGTCTTGTCTAGTCTTGTCTAGTCTTGTCTAGTCTTGTCTAGTCTTGTCTAGTCTTGTCTAGTCTTGTCTAGTCTTGTCTAGTCTTGTCTAGTCTTGTCTAGTCTTGTCTAGTCTTGTCTAGTCTTGTCTAGTCTTGTCTAGTCTTGTCTAGTCTTGTCTAGTCTTGTCTAGTCTTGTCTAGTCTTGTCTAGTCTTGTCTAGTCTTGTCTAGTCTTGTCTAGTCTTGTCTAGTCTTGTCTAGTCTTGTCAAGTCTTGTCTAGTCTTGTCTAGTCTTGTCTAGTCTTGTCTAGTCTTGTCTAGTCTTGTCTAGTCTTGTCTAGTCTTGTCTAGTCTTGTCTAGTCTTGTCTAGTCTTGTCTAGTCTTGTCTAGTCTTGTCTAGTCTTGTCTAGTCTTGTCTAGTCTTGTCTAGTCTTGTCTAGTCTTGTCTAGTCTTGTCTAGTCTTGTCTAGTCTTGTCTAGTCTTGTCTAGTCTTGTCTAGTCTTGTATAGTCTTGTCTAGTCTTGTCTAGTCTTGTCTAGACTTGTCTAGTCTTGTATAGTCTCGTCTAGTCTGGTCTAGTCTAGTCTTGTCTAGTCTTGTCTAGTCTTGTCTAGTCTTGTCTAGTCTTGTCTAGTCTTGTCTAGTCTTGTCTAGTCTTGTCTAGTCTTGTCTAGTCTTGTCTAGTCTTGTCTAGTCTTGTCTAGTCTTGTCTTGTCTTGTCTTGTCTAGTCTTGTCTAGTCTTGTCTAGTCTTGTCTAGTCTTGTCTAGTCTTGTCTAGTCTTGTCTAGTCTTGTCTAGTCTTGTCTAGTCTTGTCTAGTCTTGTCTAGTCTTGTCTAGTCTTGTCTAGTCTTGTCTAGTCTTGTCTAGTCTTGTCTAGTCTTGTCTAGTCTTGTCTAGTCTTGTCTAGTCTTGTCTAGTCTGGTCTAGTCTGGTCTAGTCTAGTCTTGTCTAGTCTTGTCTAGTCTTGTCTAGTCTTGTCTAGTCTTGTCTAGTCTTGTCTAGTCTTGTCTAGTCTTGTCTAGTCTTGTCTAGTCTTGTCTAGTCTTGTCTAGTCTTGTCTAGTCTTGTCTAGTCTTGTCTAGTCTTGTCTAGTCTTGTCTAGTCTTGTCTAGTCTTGTCTAGTCTTGTCTAGTCTTGTCTAGTCTTGTCTAGTCTTGTCTAGTCTAGTCTTGTCTAGTCTAGTCTAGTCTTGTCTAGTCTTGTCTAGTCTTGTCTAGTCTTGTCTAGTCTTGTCTAGTCTTGTCTTGTCTAGTCTTGTCTAGTCTTGTCTAGTCTTGTCTAGTTTTGCCTAGTCTTGTCTAGTCTTGCATAGTCTTGTCTATTCTTGTCTAATATTGTCTAGTCTTGTCTAGTCTTGTATAGTCTTATCTAGTCTTGTCTAGTCTTGTTTAGTCTTGTTTAGTCTTGTCTAGTCTTGTCTTGTCTTGTCTAGTCTTGTCTAGTCTTGTCTAGTCTTGTCTAGACTTGTCTAGTCTTGTCTAGTCTTGTCTAGTCTTGTCTAGTCTTGTCTAGTCTTGTCTAGTCTTGTCTAGTCTTGTCTAGTCTTGTCTAGTCTTGTCTAGTCTTGTCTAGTCTTGTCTAGTCTTGTCTAGTCTTGTCTAGTCTTGTCTAGTCTTGTCTAGTCTTGTCTAGTCTTGTCTAGTCTTGTCTAGTCTTGTCTAGTCTTGTCTAGTCTTGTCTAGTCTTGTCTAGTCTTGTCTAGTCTTGTCTTGTCTAGTCTTGTCTAGTCTTGTCTAGTCTTGTCTAGTCTTGTCTAGTCTTGTCTAGTCTTGTCTAGTCTTGTCTAGTCTTGTCTAGTCTTGTCTAGTCTTGTCTAGTCTTGTCTAGTCTTGTCTAGTCTTGTCTAGTCTTGTCTAGTCTAGTCTAGTCTTGTCTAGTCTTGTCTAGTCTTGTCTAGTCTTGTCTAGTCTTGTCTAGTCTTGTCTAGTCTTGTCTTGTCTTGTGTAGTCTTGTCTAGTCTTGTCTAGTCTTGTCTAGTCTTGTCTAGTCTTGTCTTGTCTTGTGTAGTCTTGTCTAGTCTTGTCTAGTCTTGTCTAGTCTTGTCTAGTCTTGTCTAGTCTTGTCTAGTCTTGTCTAGTCTTGTCTAGTCTTGTCTAGTCTTGTCTAGTCTTGTCTAGTCTTGTCTAGTCTTGTCTAGTCTTGTCTAGTCTTGTCTAGTCTTGTCTAGTCTTGTCTAGTCTTGTCTAGTCTTGTCTAGTCTTGTCTAGTCTTGTCTAGTCTTGTCTAGTCTTGTCTAGTCTTGTCTTGTCTAGTCTTGTCTAGTCTTGTCTAGTCTTGTCTAGTCTTGTCTAGTCTTGTCTAGTCTTGTCTAGTCTTGTCTAGTCTTGTCTAGTCTTGTCTAGTCTTGTTTAGTCTTGTCTAGTCTTGTCTAGTCTTGTCTTGTCTAGTCTTGTCTAGTCTTGTCTAGTTTTGTCTAGTTTTGCCTAGTCTTGTCTAGTCTTGCATAGTCTTGTCTATTCTTGTCTAGTCTTGTCTAGTCTTGTCTAGTCTTGTCTAGTCTTGTCTAGTCTTGTCTAGTATTGTCTAGTATTGTCTAGTCTTGTCTAGTCTTGTCTAGTCTTGTCTAGTCTTGTCTAGTCTTGTCTAGACTTGTCTAGTCTTGTCTAGTCTTGTCTAGTCTTGTCTAGTCTTGTCTAGTCTTGTCTAGTCTTGTCTAGTCTTGTCTAGTCTTGTCTAGTCTTGTCTAGTCTTGTCTAGTCTTGTCTAGTCTTGTCTAGTCTTGTCTAGTCTTGTCTAGTCTTGTCTAGTCTTGTCTAGTCTTGTCTAGTCTTGTCTAGTCTTGTCTAGTCTTGTCTAGTCTTGTCTAGTCTTGTCTAGTCTTGTCTAGTCTTGTCTAGTCTTGTCTAGTCTTGTCTAGTCTTGTCTAGTCTTGTCTAGTCTTGTCTAGTCTTGTCTAGTCTTGTCTAGTCTTGTCTAGTCTTGTCTAGTCTTGTCTAGTCTTGTCTAGTCTTGTCTAGTCTTGTCTAGTCTTGTCTAGTCTTGTCCAGGCTTGTTTAGAATTGTAGAGTCCTGTCCAGTCTTGATTAGTCTAGTCCAGTGTAGTCCTGTCTAGTCTTGTCTAGCCTTGTCTAGTCTTGTCTAGTCTTGTCTAGTTTTGTCTAGTTTTGTCTATTCTTGTCTAGTCTTGTCTAGTCTTGTCTAGTCTTGTCTAGTCTCGTCTAGTCTAGTCTTGTCTAGTCTGGTCTAGTTTTGTCTAGTCTTGTCTAGTCTTGTCTAGTCTTGTCTAGTCTTGTCTAGTCTTGTCTAGTCTTGTCTAGTCTTGTCTAGTCTTGTCTAGTCTTGTCTAGTCTTGTCTAGTCTTGTCTAGTCTTGTCTAGTCTTGTCTAGTCTTGTCTAGTCTTGTCTAGTCTTGTCTAGTCTTGTCTAGTCTTGTCTAGTCTTGTCTAGTCTTGTCTAGTCTTGTCTAGTCTTGTCTAGTCTTGTCTAGTCTTGTCTAGTCTTGTCTAGTCTTGTCTAGTCTTGTCTAGTCTTGTCTAGTCTTGTCTAGTCTTGTCTAGTCTTGTCTAGTCTTGTCTAGTCTTGTCTAGTCTTGTCTAGTCTTGTCTAGTCTTGTCTAGTCTTGTCTAGTCTTGTCTAGTCTTGTCTAGTCTTGTCTAGTCTTGTCTAGTCTTGTCTAGTCTTGTCTAGTCTTGTCTAGTCTTGTCTAGTCTTGTCTAGTCTTGTCTAGTCTTGTCTAGTCTTGTCTAGTCTTGTCTAGTCTTGTCTAGTCTTGTCTAGTCTTGTCTAGTCTTGTCTAGTCTTGTCTAGTCTTGTCTAGTATTGTCTAGTCTTGTCTAGTCTTGTCCAGGCTTGTTTAGAATTGTAGAGTCCTGTCCAGTCTTGATTAGTCTAGTCCAGTGTAGTCCTGTCTAGTCTTGTCTAGCCTTGTCTAGTCTTGTCTAGTCTTGTCTAGTTTTGTCTAGTTTTGTCTATTCTTGTCTAGTCTTGTCTAGTCTTGTCTAGTCTCGTCTAGTCTAGTCTTGTCTAGTCTTGTCTAGTTTTGTCTAGTTTTGTCTAGTCTTGTCTAGTCTTGTCTAGTCTTGTCTAGTCTTGTCTAGTCTTGTCTAGTCTTGTCTAGTCTTGTCTAGTCTTGTCTAGTCTTGTCTAGTCTTGTCTAGTCTTGTCTAGTCTTGTCTAGTCTTGTCTAGTCTTGTCTAGTCTTGTCTAGTCTTGTCTAGTCTTGTCTAGTCTTGTCTAGTCTTGTCTAGTCTTGTCTAGTCTTGTCTAGTCTTGTCTAGTCTTGTCTAGTCTTGTCTAGTCTTGTCTAGTCTTGTCTAGTCTTGTCTAGTCTTGTCTAGTCTTGTCTAGTCTTGTCTAGTCTTGTCTAGCTTTGCCTAGTCTTGTCTAGCCTTGTCTAGCCTTGTCTAATCTTGTATAGTCTTGTCAATTCTTGTCTAGTCGTGTCTAGTTTTATCTAGTCTTCAACAAGTAGTTCCTTACTATTTCTCACGAGCGAGATAAGTTGTCTGAAATCCGGGACAATAATCGAGGCTCGTTCAGATCGTCGCCGGGCTCATCTCCGGCGATATTAAACTAACAAAGGGCCGGGCAGACATTGTGCGATCCATTAAATTCGGTATTAATAGAAACTCGATTCAATGGAAACAACAAACACACGCACAGGGATAAGAGAGCCAAATAGTTTTACAACAGTTTTTTTTTTCTCTATTTGTTTACAAATGAAACGTAACTCCGTCTCGCTCGGTTCCGCGGGCCGCCGCGCGCTCCGTCTTTGTCCGCTGCGGTCTATTGTGCGTCGCCTTTGTCCGCCCGGTCGTTTTTTAATTCGAACGAAACTCGAGAGGGCAAAATGAAATTGTACGAAGGGACGAGGCTTTTTTTATGATATCCTGATATTATTTACTGTGTTTTGTCTGCGTAATTGAGAGAGAATTGAATGTGAAATTTTGTGTAAATTGAGAGGGTGGTTTGCTCTGGGATTCCTTTGTCCAACTGGGCCATTATGGACTAGTCAAGATCCGAAGCTGGATTACAAATGTTAAACAAAAACAGACTAGGTCACTTGCTACGCCGTGACAGGTCTGTCAAGACGCACTTCACGTTGATACAACTTCGTGGTGAAGCAATTTCACGTTGATGTAACTTCGTGTTATTGCAAACTTCACGTTGATGCAACTTCGTGTTGTTGGTGTTGTTGCAACAACACACGACTTAGGTGTTGTTGCAACTTTACGCTGATGCAACTTCGTGTTGTTGCAACTACACGCTGATGCAACTTCGTGATATTGCAACGTCACGTTGATGCAACTTCGTGTTGTTGGTGATATTGCAACAACAACACGACTTAGGTGTTGTTGCAACTTTACGCTGATGCAACATCGTGTTGTACAAACTACACGCTGATGTAACTTAGTGTTATTGCAACTTCACGTTGATGCAACTTCGTGTTGTTCGTGTTGTTGTAACAACAACAAAAATTAGGTGTTGTTGCAACTTTACGCTGATGCAATTTCGTGTTTTTGAAACTACACGCTGATGCAACTTTATGATATTGCTACTTCACGTTGATGCAACTTCATGTTAATGCATCTTAACCTTGATAATCTGTCTAGTCTTGCTTTTATCGAAACTTACGTTTCTACTGCCGATTGTATACTTACATCTACATTCTTTGTCTGCTGGAAACTTTTCTGCGGGAAAATTGCGAAGATAATTCCCGTATCCCGTTATCTCAGGCCGGGGGCTTGAAAACCCGTCCGAAACTTCGTACTTTCGCCGCCACCTTGTCCGTTTCCGTTCCGAATCCAGAACAGTAATTAAAAGCATAAAAGACGTCGCTTCCCGCCTAGTCCCCTAGCCCGGGGGAGTTTCTTATCGGCGGCTGCTTTCGCGTTCTTGTTCTCTTTCTCCGCGCCGCCGTTCCAGAACAATTACTTTTGCCACAGAGAGTCTGTAACCGCGAACTGCACACACACTCGCTCTCCCACCCTCGCTCTCGTCAACCCTCGAACGCCCTCGACGACCCGTGAGCTTCTTTAATCGCCCGAAAGAACAATCCCAGCCGAGATAAACAGACGGCCTAATCGGTAATTAGCATCGGTTTAAGGGATGTTTTTTTTTTCGTTTGCAATTGTTAGATTCACTTAATCTTTGAAATTGTCTGTTTATCCTTTTAAGACGAGGGGGGGGCTCGATGTAAAAGGATTAAATTGCGCTTTTTGACCGAGATTACTAAACTAGACAAGGCCAGACATTGCAGGCAAGACTAGGCGAGACCAGACAAGACCCGACAAGGCGAGACAAGACCCGACAAGGCGAGACAAGACCAGACAAGACTAGACAAGACCAAACAAGATGAGACAAGAACAGATAAGACCCGACAAGGCCAGACAAGACTAGACAAATTCATATAAGACCAAGGAAGACCAAACAAGACCAGATTAGATCACACAAGACGAGGCAAGATCAGACAAGACTCAACATGACCAGAAAAGACCAGAAAGGACTAGACCATAAGTCCATACAAGGCTGGACGAGACCAAACAAGACTAGAAAAGACCAGACTAGACAAGACAAGACTAAACAATATCAGATAAGCATAAAAAGACCAGGCAAGACGAGACAAGTAAAGAGTGTTAGACAGGACTAGAGACGGTTGCAAGACTATTAGAGAGGACTCAGACATGTTCAGACGTAAACAGACAAGATCAAACAAGACCAGACATGCTCAGGCAAGGCCAGAGAAGGCGAAGCAAGACTAGACAAGACCAGAAAGGACCCAAGACTAGACAAGACGATACAAGATCAGACAAGGTCGGAAAATACCAGATGAGATCAGATAAAGGACAAATTACAAAGGATCAGACAAGGCTAAATAAGACTAGACAAGATTAGACAAGACTAAATAATGTTAAGCTGGACGCAGGACCCGCATGAAGCTTTCTTCAGTCTCGTTCAATCTTGCCTAGTTGTGTGCAGTCTTGTCCATTATTGTTCAGCCTTGAGCCCTGTTCAGCCTTGTCCAGTACTTAATATGAGTATATAGTATCAACGTGAAGTTGCCTCAACAAGATATTGTATTAACATAAAGTTGCACCAGCGACAGCCTACAGCTGCATCAACATGAAGTTTCATCAACGTGAAGTTGCACCAACGTGAATTGGAATCAGCATTAAGTTTTAGTTGTTGTCAACGTTAAGTTTTATGAACGTGAAGTTGCATCAGCATGAAGTTTTATCAACGCGAAGTTGCATCAACGTGAAGTTGAATCATCATGAAGTTTTATCTACGTGGGGTTGCTTCAAAGTGATCTTCCATTTACATGCTGTCGCTTCCGGTCGAAAAATTGCAATGGATATGATGCGAGCAGTGTTGTTTAATAAATACACGAAGTTTGGTCAAGCTTGGTTTTTACATTACCTAGAAAACATAGATGTTGAGTGGCGTAGTTGTGAATGAAACGTCAATTGGCGTGAAGAGTAGTTGATTAGAAAGCGACAAGGCGACACAGACCAGAGAATTCAACTGCCTTTCTTCTTCTTCTTCTTATAGTGCCTATCCTCTGTGGATGATGGCTATCACGTTGGTCCAATCCACTCTATTCACTGCCGCTTTGAATATAGCTGTTTCATTCCGGTCCATGTTCGTAAATATCGCAGCCAAGATATTCGTCCTGCTGACCTTCGACCCTCTATTTTCCACTGTAGGATGAGTTGAAGAAGGTGGTATTTTTCACCTCGCATGATAAGTCCGAAGTATTCCAATTTTCTGCGCTTGATGTTTGGTAGGTATTCCAGTTGTCCAGAGATGCGTTGCAGTACCGTGTCGTTTGGTACGTGGTATATCCCTGGGATTCTGAGTATGCGGCGATAGCACCACATCTCAGATGCATCTAAGCGCCTACATGAGGTGTATCGGTAAGGGTCCACGCTTCCGCCCCATATAGAAGCGTCGAAAGTACATAGCATTTTAAAATTCTTATTCTGGTATGGATGTTGAGAGATAATATCTTTTTAATTCCGGTATGGTTTGGGTCTATCAATGTACACCCTGCTCTTCAGAAATCACCAAAGAAAAAAGTCGCAGGGGGAAAAATCTAAGGATCTATTTATACTCCTTGAGGGTTGCATTCAAATGCTACCCTTGCGTTTTGATGAGTCTCTGCGCAGAGTCTATCTGTCCATCTATCCACATTTACAGTTCTTTACAGTACGTGCGATGGACGCCTGCTTTGTTTTCTGTCATACCTCGGCATTGGAGATCATAAAAACACGAAGGATTTTTCGACTCCGCTGGCTGGATCAACTGACACGGGTGAAGACGCTGCGCCGGCCAATGCATTGAGTTATAATTTACTAGTAGTGTAATATATTGGGTCCCATCACTCCGTTTCAGAACATACGGCCTCCACAAGATTTCTCCACCTGGAACTGTTTTGGGCAACCGTCTTGATCTCCCCCAGGTTTTTCCGATGGATTTTGAAACTCCCTCAACTTTGTTTACACTAAAATGATACTTCTTGAGGGTTGCATTCAAATGCTACCCTTGCGATGTTTGATGAGACTCTGCACAGAGTCAATCTGTCTATCCATCCCCATTTCCTCTTCGTTATAGTACGTGCGTTGGGCGCTTGCTTTGTTTTCTCTTCGCATTGGTGATTTTTTCTGCCGTTCCTCGGCACAAAAACGAAAAGGATTTTTCGTAGAAATCTGTTGACCGCAACTTGAAACTTGGTTGCTTAAAGTTATCGTCATCTTCCACGTCTCGCATCCGTACAGAAGAACAGATTCCTCAAGAAGAACCAACTTCCTCAACTTTGTTTACACTAAAATGATACTTCTTGAGGGTTGCATTCAAATGCTACCCTTGCGATGTTTGATGAGACTCTGCACAGAGTCAATCTGTCTATCCATCCCCATTTCCTCTTCGTTATAGTACGTGCGTTGGGCGCTTGCTTTGTTTTCTCTTCGCATTGGTGATTTTTTCTGCCGTACCTCGGCACAAAAACGAAAAGGATTTTTCGTAGAAATCTGTTGACCGCAACTTGAAACTCGGTTGCTTAAAGTTTTCGTCATCTTCCACGTCTCGCATCCGTACAGAAGAACAGATTTGCCGTGAGAGTCAAACGTACAGATTTTGGTGATAGGCGAGTAGTTTCGTGACTTCCAGATGTTTTGGAGCCAAAAGCGGGCTGTGTCTTACGAATCCTTGCTTTGATGTCTTATTCTGTTCCTCCGCTATTGTCGATAATACTCCGCAAGTATGTGAACTTGGTAACATTCTCGACGGTGTATTCATAGAGGGTGAGGGGTGTGTTGTTCTTGAACATAACCTAACCTCATCGATTTGGTTTCGCTTAGGTTTACTCGTAGCCCAACAATCTCAGCCTCCAGCGGTAGTGCTTCTATACCTTTTCAACTTCAAATTGGGAACAAACAACTTAAAATTGGGAACTAACAATTTCAAATTGGGAACAAACAACTTCTTATTGGGAACAAATAGTTTCAAATTAGAAACAAACAACATCAAATTTGGAACAAACAATTTCAAATTGAGAACGAACTTCAAATTGGGAACAAATAATTTTATATTGGGAACAAACAGTTTCAAATTGGGAACAAACAACTTCAAATTGGAAACAAATATGTAACTTCAAATTGGGAACAAACAAATTCAGATTGGGAGCAAACAACTTCAAATTGGGAACAAACAATTTCAAATTGGGAACAAACAATTTCCAATTGGAGAGAAACAATTTCAAATTGGGAATAAACAACTTCAAATTGGGAACAAATAATTTTAAATTGAGAACAAACAGTTTCAAATTGGGAACAAACTACTTCAAATTGAGAATCATCAACTTCAAATTGGGAAAAAACAACTTCAAATTGGTAACAAGCAGTTTCAAATTGGGAACAAACAACTTCAAATTGGTAACAAGCAGTTTCAAATTGGGAACAAACAACTTCAAATTGGGAACAAATATGTAACTTCAAATTGGGAACAAACAATTTTAGATTGGGAGCAAACAACTTCAAATTGGGAACAAACAATTTCAAATTGGGAACAAACAATTTCCAATTGGGGAGAAACAATTTCAAATTGGGAATAAACAACTTCAAATTGGGAACAAACAGTTTCAAATTGGGAACAAACAACTTCAAATTGGGAACAAATAACTTCCAATTGGGGAGAAACAATTTCAATGATGTTTATATTTAAAGACATTCACAATGAGTCGGAAAGAGCAAATAGGGAAGTAAATCAAATAATAAGACGTGAATATGCTCAGAAACTTTTAAAATATCATGCCGAAAATATTTCTGTAATTTTAATGGATGAAACCAAGTTTAATTTATTTATTTCAAGAAAAGAGGGGCGACCAAAGAAAGGCACCCCTTGCTCATATATTTCTGCTAACTGTAGAGGAACAAACATTCATGTCAACGGATGTATAGGGAATCTGGGGTTGATTTATCATTAGATTACAAGAGGAGCAATCAAGAAAGGAGTTTTCCCAATTTAAAAATGTTTTTTCCCAATTTGAAATTGTATGTTCCCAATTTAGAACTGTGAGAGGTCCAGGTCCTACTAGGACCATTAGCACCATTAAGAGAAATTTGAAATTGTTTGTTCCGAATTTAAAATTTCTTGTTCCCAATTTGAAGTTGACAAGGTATAGTTTTAGATCTTCAAAGGTGTACGCGAGGAATCAGATATCATCTACTTAGTCCAAATTCTTTGCAGGCCGCGGCGTAGTAGGACAATTCAAGGTGTCGGATTACTAAGCCATAAGTCCCAGGTTTAAATCTCAGGAGCACGAGTATGGAAATAAGCCACCGTTCTCCTGTACGTGACTCTGTCAAGGCCATCACAGTAATCTGCCAAGAAGAAAATCTCTCCTAAATAGTGGCTTGCCACCCAGGTTAGGCTCCTATACTTCTGTGTAGCATCTAGACACAAAGCACAAGTGTAGACAGAGGCGGGCGGTCAAGGGGAGGATCCATATCCTTTAAACGAGCGGTTAGACCCCAGGATATGCCTCGCTTTACGGTTTGTTCTTGTTAGTACGGTTATACGGTTGTTAAAAATTTTGAATAAGATGGATGAGAGGATGCACCCCTGCTTCACGTCGAGCTTGTTTGGTAACGGGAACACACAGCCTCTCTTGTCCTAACCCTCAAACCTCACCTTCTCGTGGAGCATTCCGTTATATAACTATCGAGGTTATGGACAGAGTATAGGCGGTAAAACATCAACATCGGCATTAACACCAGAATCAAGGTTTGTCAGGACGCTACAGCTGGCAATCCCATATTAGCAAAAATGTTGTGTGGGGCCACACCCTTTTAAGGGTTGTACCTCAGTTAGGAATTGTTTTCGGACGCATCTTTATAGGAACTTTTTTTCTTATTTTGGGCTCTAGAACACGTCCTAGAATTTCTGTCGGACATTTATCAAACTACTACCCTATATAGTAAAATGTTGTAAATTATGGCTGTCGTAATGATCAATACGTTAAAATCGTTTCCACGAAGGTTCCTTCATCAAACAGGTGTTACAAAATATCCGAAATAGTGTTAATTAGAATAATAATTGATGTCGTCATGTTTGGATATCACTCCGTCTTCTCTTGACGCAGCCATAGACATACCGACAGTATGACTGCAGCCCCATCCAGCTGAAACCAATTAATTTCCAGAAACATAGGAAGCTGTTGCATGAAAATTGTTCTGATGTGTGAGTAGCGGTCAGCATTAACAGTTGTGGCGTATCTTCAATCGTCTTGGAAAAAATATGGCTCAAATAATGCCAGATGATGAAAGTGCACACCACACCTTTTCGACTATGTATTGCCTTTTCAAGCAATTCACCTAGGTTTTCATCATTCTAATATCGACTATTTTGTATGTTTACACATCCGTTCAAACGAAAATCTGCTTCAACTGACATAAACAAACGGTAAATCTAGTGTTGATCATCATTTAGACGTCGCAATATTTCTTCGCTGAGAATCCTGCGATCCAGCATATCGCCAGCTTTCAACTCCTGACTACTTGAATTTTGCAAGGGTGCAAAAGTCTTTTTAACGATGTGTTACTAAGGTCCAGTGAGAAAGCAAGTTTCATTGCAGAACGCTGTGGACTATGTGCCAATGCTACAGTACCTCTTTCAATGTTTTTCTCTGTTCTAACAGACCTTGTTACTCCTCTATATATATATATATATATATATATATATATATATATATATATATATATATATATATATGGGTTCTGGACTCCTAGGTGGAGCATAGAGCCTCCATAAGCACCCTCCAGGGGACCCTATTCTGGGCCATTGCTTTGGCTTCACTCCAAGAGGTTTTCTGGGCTTTTAGTTCATCTAACACTGTTCTCCTCCATGTTTGAGCCGGTCTTCCTCGTCGTCTCGTTCCTTGGGGATTCCAGTCTAGTGCTGCCCTTGCAATGTCGTCTGGTTTTCTTCTTAGAATGTGGCCGATCCATCCCCATTTTCTTTTCTTAATGTCATTAGTATTCTTAATGCTCATTAATAATTTTCTGTGGCCAGAAGATTCTGAGGATGATTCGTAGACATTTGTTGGCGAAAATCTGAAGTTTATGTTTTGTGGCATTAGTGTTTTTCCAGGTCTCACATCCATATAAGAGGATTGCTTTGACGTTTGTTCTATATAAACGCAGCTTGCTCTTTGTTTTTATGATGTTGGACCTCCATATTGTGTTTAGTTGCCTGAATGCCATCTGTGCTTTTTGAATTCTGTTTAGAATGTCTAGGTCTGTTCCGCCCGTCTCGTTGAGAATGCTTCCTAGATACTGAAACTTTTCTACATTCTCAATTGGTTGGTCGTTTATTTGAAACGGTGCGTCGTTATTTGTGTGCATTCGCATCGCTTTTGTTTTTGAGACATTTATTTTCAACCCTATCTTCTGTGACATGTCTGATAGTAGGGTGAGTTGCCTTTGCATACTTTCATAGGTATGCGAAAAAAGGCAAATGTCGTCTGCGTATTCGAGATCTTTGAGATTAGAGTAAAGCGACCATCGAATACCATCGTTTGGTCTGCAAGACTTTTCCAGGATATAGTCAAGAGCAATGTTAAAAAGCAACGGAGAGAGCACACATCCTTGCTTCACTCCTGATCTCACCGGAAAAAGGTTGCTATGTGCTCCGCTATGCAGGATACTACATGATACGTCATGGTACAGTTCTCTAATCGTGTCGATGATTTTTGTTGGCACGCCTCTTGTCCGTAGTATCTTCCATATAGCAGAGTGGGATAGGCTGTCAAAAGCACGTTCAAAGTCGATGAAAACAAGATATAGTGGCGATCGCCATTCAACGGATTGTTCTATAATTATTCTTGTTGAATTTATGTGGTCTATGCATGAGCGGTTTGGGCGGAAGCCTGCTTGGTTTGGACGCAGTATGGGTTCGAATGCTTCTGCCAGCCTATGTTGGATTACACTTGCAATAATTTTGTTTATGGTGTTTAACAGCGTTATTCGTCTCCAATTTTTGCATTGCGTTAGGTCTCCTTTCTTTGGCAGTTTGATAATGAGACCATGTTTCATTTCTGCTGGAATTTCTTGTGACTATGTGTGGTAGCATTAACAGTTGTGTCGTTTTCTCTATTGTCTTGGAAAAAATATGGCCCAATAATTCCAGCTCACGAAAGTGCACACCACACCGTAACTTTGGGAGTAGCTATGTAGTAGCTTTTCAAGCAATTCACCTGGGTTTACAACATTATAATTGGACTATTTTGTTCGTTTATGCACGTTCAATTGGTGCGGTTGGGCTTCAAATTCTTGGGTCATGATCTTGGTCTTTCCCAAGTTCAGTTTCAGGCCTACTGATAGTGATGCTGTATTTACTTGGTCTAGCATGTCTTTAAGTTCTTGGATGTCCGAGCTTATTAATATAATATCATCGGCGAAACGTAAGTGATTTAGATATTTGCTAGAAGAAAGCTTCACAAGACTGGAATAGACTGCGTAAAACTAAACAGAACTGCCTAGTCTTGCCTAACACTATTTAGTCTTGCCTAACCTTGTCTGGTCTTGTCTAGCCTTGTCTGGTCTTATCTGCTATAGCCTGGGCTTGTCTGGTCTTATTTGGTCTTGCCTGGTCTTGTCTGGTCTTGTTTGGTTTTCTCTGGTCTTATCTAGTCTTGCTGGTCTTGTTTGGTCTTGTGTGGTTTTGTCTGGTCTGGACTTGTCTAGATTTGTCTGGCCTTATTTTGAAAAATTGCAATAAAATAACTAATTAAACAAATTTGCAATGCAGGAAAAAACTCACAAGCTACCGTTTTTTAATTACACTAATGTAATTAAGCCGGCAAAGAGAGAACCTAATTAACAAATAACCCGCCGCGTTTCGAACACAGTAAACAAATCGCCCGAGCGCAGCTCCAGTGCCGAATTGAAATCCTGTTGCCGCCGCCGTTCCAGCAACCCGCGCACCCTTCGTCCCGAAAATCTTTTGAAACTGTTGGTCCCGATTCCGCCGGAATTTAATTAAATTAGCATTAGCGCACCGACACAATGCATTAGCGCACTCGATATATAGACTCCGTCCTCGGCTGGGGGCGGCGGAGGGTCCGACTCAATAAAGGATCACTGAATATGTTTTACTACCGGCGCGGGGATCGCGTTTATTAAATCGTAACACTCGCTGTGACTGAGGAGGACTTTCATTTAAATGGATTATATTATGATGGGGGGTCGACAGGATGCCTCTGTTTGTCGCATTCTTTCCACCGGATTATCTACTAATTTGCTTTTTCTCCTGCTTTCCATCTCTTTCTCCTCTTATTCATTTAAACGAGTAGGTAGATAGAATATATTTATTACTAAACAGACAAGACTAGAGAGACAAGACTAGACAAACAAGAATAGACAGACTAGACCGACTAGACATACTACACTAGACAGACTAGACCGACTAGACAAACTAGACAGATAAGACAAACTAGGCAGACTAGCTAGACTACACAGACTAGACTGACTAGACAGATTAGACAAACTAGACAGACTAGTCAAACTAGACAGACTAGACAGATTAGACAGACTAAACAGACTAGACAGACTAGAGAGACTAGAGAGACTAGACAGACTAGACAGACTAGACAGACTAGCCAGACTAGACAGACTAGACAGACTAGACAGACTAGACAGACTAGACAGACTAGACAGACTAGACAGACTAGACAGACTAGACAGACTGGACAGACTGGACAGACTAGACAGACTAGACAGACTAGACAGACTAGACAGACTAGACAGACTAGACAGACTAGACAGACTAGACAGACTAGACAGACTAGACAGACTAGACAGACTAGACAGACTAGACAGACTAGACAGACTAGACAGACTAGACAGACTAGACAGACTAGACAGACTAGACAGACTAGACAGACTAGACAGACTAGACAGACTAGACAGACTAGACAGACTAGACAGACTAGACAGACTAGACAGACTAGACAGACTAGACAGACTAGACAGACTAGACAGACTAGACAGACTAGACAGACTAGACAGACTAGACAGACTAGACAGACTAGACAGACTAGACAGACTAGACAGACTAGACAGACTAGACAGACTAGACAGACTAGACAGACTAGACAGACTAGACAGACTAGACAGACTAGACAGACTAGACAGACTAGACAGACTAGACAGACTAGACAGACTAGACAGACTAGACAGACTAGACAGACTAGACAGACTAGACAGACTAGACAGACTAGACTGACTAGACAGACTAGACAGACTAGACAGACTAGACAGACTAGACAGACTAGACAGCCTTTTTTTTTTTTTGGGGCGTAGCTGGCGGCTTTCACCGCTCCCGTTCACTCTGGAACCGCTTATCGCATAACCTCTGAGTGGCGGGTGGACTGGTGTAGTTAGATTTGCATAAAAGTTTTTTCATCTTTTTCCTTGCTGCTTAAAATTTTACAAATGTACCCATGGATCTTGTCCCAGTTCTTTTTATTTTGCAACATTTGCTTTACTAGGCTTCTTGGGCCAATGGTTTATTCAGATACATTTCAAGTATTTCTCTTTCATCCTGCCAACGGCAGCAGTCGAAAACTGTATGGCTCACACTATCTTGTTCTCCGCAGTACACGCACAGATCGTCAGATGCTCAGTCCAGATTGAACAGGTAGTCTCTGAAGTAGCCGTGACCTGTTAGCACTTGAGTTAAGTAGTAGCTCGTTTCGGCGTGCTGTCTCTTCACCCATGTGGCTACGTCTGGGATCAGAAGTTTTGTCCATTGCCCTTTATCGCTGGACTCCCATCGTTCCTGCCATTCTTTCAGCAGATCTTCTCTGACCCGTCTTTTTTCAAGCCTGTTGTGGCCAGCCTCTTGTAGCTTTTTCCGCTCCATTACCACTAGGTCGATCGGGAAGATGCTGGCAATAACCAGGGCGGCTTGTCCAGAGACTGTTCGGTATGAGCTACACACACGCAGGGCCACTTTCCGTTGGACATTTGCAAGTTTGTGTGCGTTAGATTCTTTTTTGAGTTCATTGGCCCAGATTTGTGCACCGTTCGTCATAGTAGACTGGACCACCAAGACCAGCAACCTCCGTTTACCATTTTTTGCCCCCCCCCCACGTTGGGCATTAATCGTTGCATAGCTGCCATCGTCTTCATCCCCTTCGCTGCTACTTCTGATATGTGCGCTGAGAACGAGAGCCTTTTGTCTATTAATATTCCCAGGAACTTGATCTGCTCTTTTGGGAATATTAGTGTATTCTCTAGCTTAAATTTTATAGGTCTGTGCTTCCTCAGGCCAATGAGTAGAACTGCCTCAGTTTTCTCTAGAGCTAAACATAAGTTTTTAGACTTTATCCAGTCGCAGATTTTGTTAATTGCATGGTTAGCCGTTACCATCAGCCCCTGTTCTGTCTTAGATGTTACCACCAGAGCTAGGTCGTCAGCGAATCCAATAGTCGTTGCTCCCAGTGGAAGTTTTATTCTTAAGACCCCATCGTACAATACGTTCCACAGGGTAGGACCCAGTATAGATCCCTGTGGGACACCACTATTAACTTCACGCACTTCAGTCTGCCGTCCAGATTGCAGTATCAGACTCCTGCAACTAAGATAGCTTCTTATCATTCTCGTTAAGTAAGGTGATATCCCTATAGCTGTCAGGCTATTCATTATATGAGTCCAGCTGGCACTATTGAAGGCGTTTCTTACATCAAATGTAATGAGAGCGCACAGTTTTTTTGTTCTTTGCGTTCCGGAATTTGCTGATTTTGCGATGGTTAGGACGGAAGTTATAGCATCTATGGTAGATTTTCCAGATCTAAATCCATATTGTCTATCCGATAGTCCCGCTCCGGCGTCGAGCTCCGTTTTAAGTCTTTTTAGCAGAAGCTGTTCCAGCAATTTCCCTGCTACATCCAGTAAACAGATAGGTCTATATGATGTTGGCTCTCCGATTGGTTTGCCCGCCTTTCTTATGAGGATGAGCTTTGCTCGATTCCATTTATTTGGAAAGTTTCCGGCAACTAGCAGCGAATTCATGGTGTCCAGGATGGAATCCGGATGGTGTCGAGCTGTTATTTTTAGAATCTCAGCAGGGATCCCATCTGGTGCCGGGGCTCTGCCGCTTATAATACGTTTTGTGGCCAGAGATAACTCGTCGGCATTGAAGAGTGGAATGTTGTTTACATCGGGTTGTGCCCACTCAAGAGGAGTATGATGTGGGAACAGCACTTCGGAAACTTGGCGAACTACTTCCATTGTCATTGGTAAATTTGGTGGACGAAGCTTTAGATTTCTCTTAACGATCTGAAAGGCATCGCCCCATATGTCCTTCTCTAGGTCTGTACAGAGTTTCTTCCAGTGGTCTTGTTTGGTTTTATTTATAAGTTGCCGTAGTTCCTTTTTTTTACTTTTATACGCTATGCTAAGCGCTTGGTTGATTCCGTGCTCGTTAGTTTTTGCCCGTTGGCGTTGGTATCTTCTCCTGGCCATGACGCATGCGGCTCTCGTGGTCGCGATTTCATCTGTCCACCAGTATGTTGTTCTGTATGTTTTTAGTCCTGCTTTCTTGGTCAGAGTGTCGTCGCATACTTTGCACATCAGCTGGATCAACGTATCGTCGCTTTTTTCGTGGGTTCTTGATAATTCGTGTGCAATACTCCTTTTAATTTTCTCTTCGTTTAAATTGATTATGGTCCAGCCAGACTTTGAGCAGTGCTTCTTGTATTTTTCATTTACGTTTTCCCTTATGTTGTATAGTATATAGCGATGGTCACTCAAAGTTTCATTGTCGAGAACTTTCCAATCCCGGATGTTGCTTGCTACTGAGTTCGTGGTGAATGTTAGGTCTAGGATGGAGCGCGAGTTTCCTCTTTCGAAGGTGTGTTTACTTCCTTGGTTTTGTACGGCTATGTCTAGTTCCGCTGCCCATTCGGTAACTATATCTCCTCTCTTGTCCATGCAGGGAGATTTCCAGTAGGGAGACTTCGCGTTGAAGTCCCCTGCTATAATCTTATCCCTTTTATTGTGCTGCCTGATACTCTGGCTAAGGGCTTCAAGATATTCACATAATTGCGTGGTAGTTGCGTTGGGAGATAGGTATATGCTATATATAATGAGATGGGGCAGCTTCACCCAGACGAAACCTGGCCCATGCCCCGTTTTCATTACGGATAGTTTGCTACTCCTCATCCAAATCGCTGCATCTTTTTGTTTGTCCATAAGCCATCCGGAACTTGTCGCTATTTTTTTGTTGGGCTCGCTGATCAGTACTATGTCTGCTTTTAGTTCGGTCGCAGTGGCAGTCAGCAGATCGTGAGCTGCGCGACATCTCATGATATTTATTTGTAGTACTGTTAGCATTTCTGTGACCTATCGCGCCTTGCCTCCGACAGCGCCTTCCGGAATGCTGGGCACCTTCCCGTGTTTGCCCTATGACCCTTCTCGTTGCAGACGGGGCAGAATTCGTCTTCTTTGCAATTTTGTGCTGTGTGTCCCTCTTTACCACATCTGAGGCACAGGTTTTGCCTGTCGGGTCCATCACACTCCTTTGCGTAGTGGCCCGTTAGCCAGCATCTGTGGCAGGTGATCACATTTACTCGTTCCCACAGTCTGCACTGAACCATGCCCACTTTTAATCTTCCATTTTGTAGGAGTTTTTCTGCAGTTTCTTTGTTTACTGCGATGGTGGCAGCTTGGGTATCTCCATAGGCCGGTCTTAAATTCAATATTTTTATGACTCCCTTTTGTTCGCCTACGAGATTTTGTATTGCGTGGTGTATTTCTTCTCGAGTGGTAACAGCGTCCAGGTCTTTTACGTGTAGGGTCACTTCATTCGATTTTAATCGCACCTCAGCTGTGGGACATTTTTTTGCTATTTCTTCGCTTAGCTCTAGGCCTGTTCCACCTTTGACTTCGAGCACTAGTTCACCAGTTTTCCCTTGTCTTGCTCTGATGATGTCCACTCCCGGTAGTTTTGAGTCCACGTTGGTTCTCACCATTTTCAGCAGGTCAGCATAAGGTCTGCCGTCGGCTTTAACCAACACGGCTTCCGTTCTTTTGTTCTTTGGTCCTAGCTGTTTTCCCAGTTGCTTCGGTAGTTCGCTTGCCTTTTTTCACCACTTCCGTCCAATTTGTGTCACTCGTCCCTTGCTCCTGTTGTTGTTTCTTCTGATGTGGTGTGGTTGGACAGTATACCCGTACCTCTATCTCGGTGTTGGCGAATATGAATTCTAGCGCCTTTTTGGTTATTTGCCAGTCGGCTTCTCTGGGCCGGTGTATAGCTAGCTTATTCCGCCGATTTTGTTCGCTTATCAGCTTCAGCTTCTCCAGGCCCGAGTACAGGGCTTTTTTCTCTGTCTCGTCCGTTGGAGATTTCTTAGTAACCATTTGGTACACGTAGCGTTCTTCGGTTTTTATGTCCCCATTTTCGTCTGGCATGTCGATGGTATGTTTGAGATATACCACTCTACCAACCTTTGGTGCCTGCCTTCGCGTTTCCTCGGGCCTTGCATAGGCCTCCGTTAGTGCCCTTGGCACTCCCTGGTCTGGGAACATGTTCTCGTCTACGCACCACACGATGTCCCATTCCGAGGTTGTCGCTAGCGCGTGTGCATGGCCCTCCTTCACTTTTGTGAAGGTTTCGCGCGGCCATTCTTTCTCTGCAATCTCGACGAACTCGTCGAATGTCCTGCCGTTTGATATTTGGTCGCGCAATTCTTTTATTTCGTCTTCTTCCTCGGTGGAATTTGTTTGCATGCTGGCGTTGCAGGTTTTTATACGTAGGTTATCTCTCTCCATGTTCGCCTCCCTTGTTTGAAATTCCACGTCGAAAGTTAGCTTCTGGATAGGCTCGAAGCGGTGCTGCTCCAACCAGCTAGAGACAGAATCGCGCGAGAAGACGTTCGCTGACTTCCTGACTCTCGTTGCTAATTCCCTGACTTCCCTTTTGGTACTTGGGCTAGCCGCGATGGCTTTTTCCATGTCCTCAACCTGTTTGGTCAGAGCCCCGATGGTCTCCACGATGGTGAAAACAATCGTTTTCTTGTAAGGCTCGATAGTGCCATCTGTGGAAAGTCTATCCGCCACTTTACGTTTTTTTGTAGCCTCCCCTATGGATTGGCTCCTCGTGTGTCCCAATCTATTTTTTGTTGATTCCCCTGCCGGTCCGTTCTTACCAGATTTGGTAACAAAATAATCCATTGTAGATCCCCTGCCACATGGGATTCTAGATGAAAACGATTTTTTGCTAAACACGTTAAATTAAATTTGCGGGCAGCTGGTTTCGAACCGGGCACTCGCCGATCCGCGGTCGCGCGTTGCACTCACTGCGCCACTAAATTATTTGTAAGAACTGTGGGCTAGCAGAAATATGTTTCTCAATTTACTGTTTTCTTTTTCCTTCTCTTTCTCTTTTATACCTGACTTTTTTATTACCTACTGACAGCCTAGGCAAACTTTTCGAGCGTATAGTAGCCTACAGGATAAACCAAGAGCTTGATCAGCACAGAGGGCTATCAACAGCACAATATGGTTTTCGAGCGGGGAGGTCGGCCAAAGACGCCATCCAGGACGTTATCAAAATCGCCCACTATGCCAACTTGGGTAAACGTAGGCACAGAAAAGTATGTTTAACACCGCGCCCTGGCGGCAAATCGTAGACGCAAGCAGAAGGAAAGGAATATCTTCATATTTAATAGAATTAATTAAAAGCTACTTCACGAACAGGAGCCTAATAATAGACAACACAGACAGGCGGGTGACGTGTGGTGTCCCGCAGGGGTCGGTTCTCGGACCGCTCCTGTGGAACATTTTCTACGATGGCGTTCTAGACCTAGAAAAGACCTTAACAACTGTAGACTGTTAGCATTCGCCGACGACCTCCTTGTGGTGTCTGCGGACATAAATGAAGAAGCCGTGGCAGCTAGGTTCGAAACTGCAGTAAGCCATTCATCGTTGGATGGAAAGCAATGAACTGCAAATAGCTTCAGAGAAGTCCGAGGTCATCGCACTTATAGGTCGCAAGAGAATAGGCGGACAATAGGTGGCAAGGAAAAACTGACAATAAAATACCTCGGCGTCTATATTTGCCAACGGCTATCCTGCAGTAGACTCATCCAAAACGCGGCTATGAAAGCCGAACGCCCTGGAGCAGCACTCCGCAAACTAATGCCAAGACTGAAGGGTCCTGTTACTAAAACTAGAAGGCTTAACTTTAAGGCTTAACTTAAGGCTTAAGCGAAGTCGTAAACTCCATCCTCTTCTACGCCGCACTGGCCTGGGCGGATGGTCTAAAAGCTGCTTATAATAGGAACATTTTGATAAGAACACAACGCCCCATGCTCATAAGCATATGCTATGCCTACCGCACAGTGTCCAACGTTGCGCTACAAGTTATAGCGGCAGTCCCGCCGCTTATGGCGGAGGAAAGGGCTTCCAACCAAGGAACGAGCAAAGAGGGTAGGACCTTAAACAGAAACCAACTGATGAGCAAATGGCAGCAACGTTGGGCCCACGCCAAGGAAAGGGGGTGGACCCGAAACCTCATCCCCGAAATTGACTCATGGTACAATCGTCAACTTCTACCTCACAAAAATACTAAGTGGTCATGGTAATTTCGCCGCTTATATCAAGAGGATAGGAAAAATAGAAAGCGACAGCTGCCGATTCTGCCTAGCAACGGATACTGCTGAACATAGTTTCTTTCAATGTTCGCAATGGGCTGATATTAGTGGCGTAGCAGAACAGGAGGTAAGGGAACCCATTAACACGCAAAATATGGACAATCTCATGATTAAGAGCGAGGACAACTGGATGGCAATAACAAATATGTGTTCCGAAATCCTTAAAAGTAAGGACGAAGACGAAAGAAGGGATGGGGTGGCAAGTAACAAAGGCCAACCCTAGATCAAAATAAAAGGAAAACAGAAAAACTAAGGCGGTAAAAAACCGTCCGGACTGCTCACCCTGAAGGAACGCGCAAGCAATACCGGGGTGGCGTACTTCCAAGCCAAGTGGAAGAAGGGGTTCAGTGAGTGAGAGCCTCACACACAGGCTGGTAGAGCTTCCCCCAAACCACATATAAAAAAAGACCAGCCAGACTAACTAGAGCAGCCAGGCCGACCATACCAACCAGACCAGCCAAACCAGTCAGACCAGACAAACAAGATTTACTAGACAGGCTAGACAGATAGACTTGATCTAACTCATTTAGAACTCACAAAATCTTCAGCAATTCGATGCGCTAGTTTAAATAAATTTGTAGATTGAGTCGGTTAATACATGTAGATATTGGGCAATTGTAAGTATCCGGTCTACACTGCAAGCGCTATATAAGCTACTTAGACGTAGTCTTAGTCTATGAACTTTTTATTTTCTTTAGCAGTCTTTGAATTTTGTCTGACCTAGCTAGAACTCTCAAAGTCTTAACGATGCTGACGTCTTAATGCTGCAACCACACACTTGGCAAACTCACAAATCCAAACGTTTGGTAAACATTTGCCTTGGTTTGCAAGCGCTTGCGACCGATTCGATCAAGTGTTGTTTAATCGACCGTTTGATACCTTTTCCACACGTTTGTGTATATTCGAGGTTTGGAGTTCGCGGCAAACGTGTGGACCCACCATAAGAGTAGGTCGGTCAAAATAAGCATATATAGACTAAATATTATGTCTAAACTACAATGGCTACACGAAAGATCTAGTCTACGTCTGAATCTGTGAACATTCTAGTTAATAGAAGAATGTTTAGATTTAGTCTGTGTTTGCACTAACTAGAACAACATCGTCTGGAAATATACATCCAAACTAAAACTAATTGCTGGACAATTTCATGTTGAAACAACTTCAATTTGGTACTAATCCTTCATGTTGGTACTAATCCATGTAGATATTATTTGATATTAATACTAACTCATGTTGATACAGATTCATGTTGATACAACTTCACGTTGATACAACTTCATGTTGATACGTCATGTAGATACAACTTCATGTTGATACAACTTCAAATCGATTAAATATCATGATAATGTTAGCTTGTTCGACTACCAAAACCAAACCAAAACTAATTGCTGGACAAGTTTGTGTTGCCGTCATCTCTTTTTTAATTAGTCTTCTGTATCTAAACCATGTGACCTGAATGTCTAAATTAAATTTTGTTGTCAAATTCCTGTTTTTCGTCAATAAATTTCTCTGATATTAATTTATTGCCCTAAAACCATAGACAAGAATTGATTCATTACAGGGTTTATACTGTTGTTACAATTTCATCTTGATTCAATTTCATGTAGATACAACTTCAATACAACTTCATATTGATACAACTTCATATTGATACAACTTCATTTTGATACAACTTCGTGTTTTTAGAACTTCATGTCGATACAACTTCGTGTATATACAACTGCGTGTTGATACAACTTTAAATCGATACAACTTCATGGAAATGTTAGGCAGCTCGAACAAACGCGAATATATAAATCAAGCGAAACTAACAAACCCCAAACAGACAAAACAGAGCAAATATATTCAAAACCGAATTAAACGTCAGTTACATTTAGTAGCAATAAAAACAGCCCCCTCCCCGCCCCGCCGGCGCAGTGAAACTCGTCCCCGTCGTTATTAAATTACAATCGACCCCGTGCTCACACAAAGCCCGATTATATACGAAAACTGTCCGCAATTTCCGCAACAAAACCCCCCCAGATCGAAAAAAAAACATCTACACAGATAATAACAGAAACCCCCGGCGGAATTAGCATAAAAAACGATTATATAATAGCTTTCGGAATAGTGTAATATATACGTGGAAAGGTGGGGTGTCGGCAGTGGTGGGGCGCGGTGAGGGTTCCATCTCTTTTTGGCAACAAGTATATAGAAGTTAGGGGTGGAAGGGGCGGAGCCGCGGCCGTGACGCAGCGCGATCCGAGGGCGGGGCCGCAGTCGATTGGCCGGCAGCAAGCCGCCAACAGTTGCTATCGCCGAGTAACACCAGCAAACGTTTTAGTTACTGTCAAACTCCGGCGACCGGAACTAAAACACAAAACCGGCTCCTCCACCAGAAAAAAAAAAGAAAACTAAATTCGGTTTGAAACTCAGTTTCAGTGCGTCCGTTTCGTTTGTGATGAGTTTGCCGGGCAGCGGTGTGGACATGTCCACGCTGATGTCGCAGCACCCGGTGCTGGGCGCGATTCCGCCCTCGTTCTTCCTGCGGGCGTCGGAGCGCTACCAGCGGACCCCCAAGTGCGCCCGGTGCCGGAACCACGGCGTGGTGAGCGCGCTCAAGGGCCACAAGCGCTACTGCCGGTGGCGCGACTGTGCCTGTGCCAAGTGCACGCTGATCGCCGAGCGGCAGCGGGTCATGGCCGCCCAGGTGGCCCTGCGGCGCCAGCAGGCGCAGGAGGAGAACGAGGCCAGGGAGCTGGGGCTCCTCTTCCCGGCCGCGCACGGCGACGCCGGCCCCGTCCAGCCGCCCGGCGACCAGCTACAACGCCCCGGACCCTTCGGCAACAGTGACAACAGTCAACCCAACAGTCCAAGTAAGTTACAATTACAAAATAAGCGATAAATTAAGTAAAATGTGTAATGGATACGTAGATTTGGTCAGTCAAGACGGAATGGTCTGAATTGGACAGTCAAGATCAAATTGTTTATATCTAAACAATTTGATCTTGACGGTCTAATCAGACAGACAAGATTAAATTATCTAGATTAGACAAACGAGATTAAATTGTTCAGATTAGACAGATCAGATTTAATGGTGTAGATTAGACAGACAAGATCAAATTATCTAGAATACACAGACAAGATTAAATTGTTTAGATTAGACAGACAAGATTGAATGGTGTAGATTAGACAGCCAAGATTAAATTGTCTAGATTAGACAAACAAGATGACATTGTTTGATTAGACCGACAAGATTGAATGGTGTAGATTAGACAGACAAGATTAAATTGTCTAGATTAGACAGACAAGATCAAATTATCTAGATTAGACAGACAAGATTAAATTGTTTAGATTAGACAGAAATATTGAAAGGTGTAGATTAGACAGCCAAGATTAAATTGTCTAGATTAGACAGACAAGATCAAATTATCTAGATTAAACAAACAAGATGAAATTGTTTGATTAGACAGACAAGATTGAATGGTGTAGATTAGACAGCCAAGATTAAATTGTCTAGATTAGACAAACAAGATGACATTGTTTGATTAGACCGACAAGATTGAATGGTGTAGATTAGACAGACAAGATTAAATTATCTAGATTAGACAGACAAGATCAAATTATCTAGATTAGACAGACAAGATTAAATTGTTTAGATTACACAGACAAGATTGAATGGTGTAGATTAGACAGCCAAGATTAAATTGTCTAGATTAGACAAACAAGATGACATTGTTTGATTAGACCGACAAGATTGAATGGTGTAGATTAGACAGACAAGATTAAATTGTCTAGATTAGACAGACAAGATCAAATTATCTAGATTAGACAGACAAGATTAAATTGTTTAGATTAGACAGAAAGATTGAAAGGTGTAGATTAGACAGCCAAGATTAAATTATCTAGATTAGACAGACAAGATCAAATTATCTAGATTAAACAAACAAGATGAAATTGTTTGATTAGACAGACAAGATTGAATGGTGTAGATTAGACAGACAAGATTAAATTGTCTAGATTAGACAGACAAGATCAAATTATCTAGATTAGACAGACAAGATTAAATTGTTTAGATTAGACAGAAAGATTGAAAGGTGTAGATTAGACAGCCAAGATTAAATTGTCTAAATTAGACAGACAAGATCAAATTATCTAGATTAGACAGACAAGATTAAATTGTTTAGATTAGACAGAAAGATTGAAAGGTGTAGATTAGACAGCCAAGATTAAATTATCTAGATTAGACAGACAAGATCAAATTATCTAGATTAAACAAACAAGATGAAATTGTTTGATTAGACAGACAAGATTGAATGGTGTAGATTAGACAGACAAGATCAAATTGTCTAGATTAGAGAGACAAGATTAAATTGTTTAAATTAGACAGACAAGATTGAATGGTTTAGATAAGACAAACAAGATTAAATTGTCTAGATTAGACAGACAAGGTTAAATTGTCTAGATTAGACAAACGAGATTATATTGTCTAAATTAGACAGACAAGATTAAATTGTTTAGATTAGACAGAAATGATTAAATTGTTTAGATTAGACAAACGAGATCAAATTGTTTAGATTAGACAAACGAGATCAAATTATTTAGATTAGACAGACAAGCTTAAATTGTTTGGAGTGGACAGACAGGATTATATTGTCTATATTAAGCATCCAGATCTGTGTCAGTCAATTAGACAAAGTACATCTGCCAATTTTATATGTAACAGCTATTTGAGGATTTTAGACAAGCAATTCCAAATTACCTAGAACAGACAATAAATTTATGACATTTAGACATTATCTAGATTAGAGAGATGAGATAACTTTGTACAGATTAGACAGATAAGATCAAATTGTCTAGATAAGACAGACAAGATTAAATTGTCTAGATTAGACAGACGAGATCAAATTGTCTAAGACAGAGAAGTGTTTAGAGTAGACAGACAATATTAAAATGTCTTGATAAGATAGACAAGATTACATTAAACAACTAAAACAAAGTCTTCCTCTTCTTCTACTTCTTGGAGATCTGTCGATCTGTTAATTCTGGAGCCGCCTCTGCATCTTTTCCAGAGAGGTAGATTGTCAACTATCTTTCCAACTTTTAGGTGGTCTCCCGGGAGGTCTTGAGCCGGGTGGGTTGTTGAAGTTTGTTCTCGTCCATCCGTCTTACATGGTTGTACCACTGCCTCTTATGTTGTCTTCCCCATCTCACAATGTCTTGTATTTCGCATTGTTTTCTGATGTGTTTCTTACTCAGTCTCTAAAACTAAGTAAGTCAAGATTAGACAAAATAAATTACTTAAAATGTTATTAGACAAGCATCTCCAAATTACCTAGAATAGACTATTTATGTGAGACAGACGAGACGAGATCAAATTGTCTAAATTAGACAGAAGAATAAGAAATAAGTTATTTGCGCAGAACCATTTGTATAGCTTCTCTAAAGTGGCATTAGCTTGTTTGGTGGTTTCGGCCAAAGATATCCGCGAATATAAGGCTCCTGTCATCGGCCTTGAGGGTGGTGCAGTTTTTTGCCCAATATTAGGGCTTATCACGAGAGCCTCGTTTCTGATCTCGTCTTCAATCTTTGACTCTGTCGGGCAAGTTCGGGTTCAAATTTATGAAAAAAATGTTATGCTCGTTCTGGGCTCGGGAAAGTTCAAATTTATGAAGAAAATGTTACGACTACCCGGAAAGAGATCAGAAACGAGACTCTCGTGTGAAGACCTACCCAATATATTTAATCGTATCCGCTGTGTATAGAGAAAATAATATCGGGGCTAAAATACTTCCTTGAGGTACACACAAGTACACTGCACTAGCATTTAAGAGGCCAATCCTCTCCGCTGATGTTTCCTGTTGTCTAAATACAACTTGAACCAATTGCCTATCTTCCTCTAATACCATGTGCGCTCGGGTGCAAATTTATCAAAAAAATGTTATGCTCATTCTAGGCTCAGGGAAGTTCAAATTTTTAAAGAAAATGTTACGGCTGCCGGGATCGAGATCAGAAACGAGATTCTCGTGTGAAGCTCTAAACAATGTATTTAATCATATCCGCTCTGAATAGAGAAAATAACAACGAAGCTAAAATACTTCCTTGAGGTACACCCAAGTTCACTGCACTAGCATTTGACGGACCTATCCTCTCCGCTGATGTTTCCTGTTGTCTAAATACAACTTGAACCAATTGCTTGTCTTCCTCTAATACCATGTGAGTCTAGCTTCTGTAATAGGCGCAGTCAAATGCTTTTGACAGGTCACAGAAGATACCCACCTCAATCTCGCTAACTATTTTGTTGTAAACTTCATTTATTGCCGTCACAAAATCCGTGTTGTTCTTTTGGTATACGATTATGCTTTGCAATAAAAGGCATTATAGGTCTATATCCCATAGGGTATTTTAGATTGCAGATTTCGGTGGTGACTTGTAGTGCGACCTTCATAGATTTATCGAAACCCTAACCTCTTCCTCTGATTGTTCGTATGCTAACCCATTTAAAGCGCCTCCTCTAGTCCTGAGTCCTTTAGGTTTTAGACCTTACAATCGCCGATCTGGCGGCTCTCTCCACGACAATGTGCAACGGATTCGGATCCAGCAGAAGTTCCATTGCTGCTATCGGGCATGATTACATCGCCCCCGCGATGTAGATACACGCCAGTCTTTGAATCTTCTCAAGCTTGGTTCATAGAAACCAGCTTGGTTCTACTTCCCCACGAAACTGATCGCAGGTCTCACTATCAAGGTATACATCCATTGCAGAATTGTTGAGTTACAACCCCACGTTTTCCCTGCCAGATTTCTACCCAGAATTAGGGCACATTTGGCTTTTCCTACAACGTCTTTATCGTGATTCCATAAGAGTTTGCTATCTAGTGTTGTACCCAGATATTTTATCTCCTGTTTATATTTTACTGCCTTCCCATCTAACAGTATGGCCTGTAGGCAGTTTAACCTTTTCCTAATAAATGGTATCACCGTGGTTTTGCTCGCGTGGAGTTTGAGTCCCACTGTTTCACACCATCACTAGTTACTTTGAGGCCTCTATGTACATTTAAATATATGTAAATTTTCCTCTATCTATGATGACAGTTCAGGCTCCACATCAGTGGTGATAACACACATCCCTGTGGGCACTCTTGAGTTGTGGAGATCTTGATGGTGTCCTTTCTCACTTGTGCCTCCGCCGTTCTAGGCCTCAGCATTTCTCCCATCCACTTTGAGGTAATGCTGCCGATATTCCATTTTTCAAGAGCCGATTTGACATCCTCGTGCTAACAATTTTAGATCTTTTAGTAGACACGATTAAATTGTCTAGAGCAGCGTTTCTCAACCTGGGGTACGCGTACCTCTAGGGGTACGTGAAATGATATCCGGGGGTACGCAGAAAAAAGATTGTAATGGCGGACATTGATAGTTAAATTAAACATAAAAGAAAAGATAGAAACTAACAAAATTAACGACATCAAAAGATGGAAAAGGGAATTTTCCGAACTGTCTTCCAATTTTTATTGTTCATTACATATTGAAGAAGTTTTACATCATACAGAAGTTATTATACATAATGGTACGGTAGGGGTACGTGGATTAGGGTTGATAAGTCAAGGGGTACGCAAGTAAAAAAGGTTGAGAAACGCTGGTCTAGAGTCTAGACTAGATAAACAATATTAAAATGTCAAGATTAAACAATCAAAACTATTATATTATTTAGCGTATAGCTCACAATTTTGATAGAAATACAAACAAAAGATGACAGGATATCTTCGATTGCATTGTTCGTTTGCGTTCAGGAGTTGCTAAGGTGTGACTATCGGTTGGACCTCAGAGGGCATTCCTGAATGTGTCAGTGGTTCAGAAATGCCCACTGTTTTGCCCATTTGTCTTTCAGCTCCGCAGTTCTCGGGCATTGTCATGATCTTAACCAGGAGATCCATAGGATTGTCTGGCTGCCAGCTTTTGTTAGTTTATTTAGTTCACGTTTTATGAATTAAAATGCTATCCAGGGTGCACCACAGGGAGGCGAACTAATATTACACCCAAATTAAAACTATGATAGTCCAGATTATAGAATAGTATATTACGTGACAAGAGTTGTAAGAAGCATATACGCAACAGTTACGCACGACCTGCGTAGCGGGGAGTGCGTAATTCCGCGAGTACGTAATTGCCTTACAACTCGAGTTATGTACTATACTTTATCTACGACAACACTAATTTGTTTTTGTTTAATAAGAAAAATATATTTGATGTAACAAATTTATTTCTTATTGAGTACATTATTTAACATTATAATAAACAAACAGTTTAATTTTCATATATAACTGTTACTCGACATTATTTAACTTGATAGAAATGAAGAGAAATACATTCTTAATGGTTACATACCTTATTATTTAGTACTTATTTGGGTTCAACTGGAATAAGAATGCTCATAGATATAGGCAATCCAATCTACGCATCATTTGTCTTTAGTTTGAATTGTGGCACGGGGGCGCTGAACGTATGAGCACGTAGTAGCAGCTCTCAACCAATCAACGAATAGTAAACCAAACGCACGTGTGTGTTATCAATCAAAACTTATCATTAATTGCGGACTGTTACATACGTGTGTGTTATGATGTATTTACATAGTCCTACGATTATTTATGTTGGTAATCCGTTGAATAAATGACTTACATGAATTTCTTTGCTGCCCAATAGCTACCTGACATGTATGCCGAATCAAACAACCCAATACCGAGAGGTTCACCATATTTTAAGCCAGAGAAAAAAAAAAAAAATTCCATACAGCAGACTTTCTTTTCGGTTTTTCTAATGATAATTTTTCTTCAATATCTTTATCTGGTATCATTGCCGAAAAAGAATTACTCGTGTAATTCTTTTTCGTCGCAAACAGATCGGAAGATGTTTTAGCTTACACAAAAAAGATATGCACTGCAGAAAAACAAAATCTGGAAGCCTAAAAAATACAGGGTTTTGTATTCTGAAGCCTATTTGTGTCTACAAACAAATGACAATAAAGAGCTTCTTATATGTTTTTGTATGGAAGTAATTAATTATACACTAACTTGATTTTCAAAATTAGTCCAACTCCGTCACAAAATTATAGTCCCATCCCATCCCACGCGACGTTCATACCACTCATACCATCCCATGGGAAGATGGGATCACATGCTCATCTCTAAAGGTTGAGACACACTGGTCCCACGTACGCAACGTATGCAACACATTACGATATCTGGACTGTTGATTTTAGATGTAAAACTATGCCATAGAAACACACTTATCGTATGCAACGCAATCAGACCCATCACACGCAACGTCGATCTGGGATGTCCAGATCGGCATGGCAAGGTGGAGGGGATGTTCGTACGATAGCCATGCATATGATCAGTGTGTTTCTAGAACTTACGCGTAGCACGTCATAAACAAATAGACTTGATGCAGGCGTCCTGTTGTCAAAATAGTTAAAATGGGAGATGAATAGCTGATAGATTTAAACTGTATTTTAGACATGCGAAACTGTATTTCAGACGTGCTCAAACTGTATTTTAGACGTGCGAAAGTACATAAAGAATCGTTCTTCGTCAGATTCCAGTTTCTGCATTAATGTATGGTATTTTCCAACTTTTTCTCTTTGTTTATTTATCTCATGAACCCAATATATTCTCTTCCTAACTTTAATTTTTGTTTTTGTGGCGCGGAAATATTCATTTATAAATATTAAACTCAATAAATCATCCTCAAACTCACTATCAAAATCAGAAAACATAACTTACAGACGCACTAGTGCACCTTGTAAGAAATCTAAACAACTTTTCAAATTAATCGAATCTAATCGTCACTGATTAATCTAATCGTCACTGTCTAATATAAACTGTCTATTCTCGGTAGTTTAGTATTGCTTTTATAATAAAATATTAACTGATATATTTTGTCTGATTTTGATCAACATAGTTTTGATTGTTTAATCTATACATTCTAATCTTGTTCATCTAATATAGACAATTTGATCTGATCTAGGCAATTTAATATTGTATGTCTAATTTAGACAAAGTAATCGTCACTGTCTAAGATTGTCTATTCTAGGTTGTTTGGAATTGTTCGTCTAAATTAATCAAATAATTGTCTAATAAAATCTTGGTAAAACCGGAAGTGCGCTTGTAAAACCCGCCCCTTTTTTAAAGTAGTGCGCATGCGCAAATGTATGTGTGGCAGTGGCGTAGTGTAAACAAAAGTAATAAAGGTTGCGACGATTATATTTAGTTCTAAAAAAAATGTTATATGTTGTTTTTATTAGATCGCTTTAATTTAAATTGGAAATAGTATATTTTACAGCAAGAGATGAAAGTGGCGTTTTTTTGGTGAGGTGGGAGTTTGCTCACGCGCGCCAGCGAGTTAGCAATCACACCGAACCAGAAAAAAACACTTTCATCTCGAGTAGTAAATGCAATTTTTTCTACTGATTTTGGTTGTAGAATCCATAATTCGACTTTAATAAATCCAATTCGAAGCGAACTGTCAGAACTGTCAAAACAAATTTAATTGTTAGTTTGGCCGTTTCCACGGTAACATATTAAATTATCATAGAAGGTGATACTTTTCAAGTCAAATGTCCTAATTTTATTTCGGTTTTTTTAAATAGTTTCAGGCACGTTTTACGTTTGTACATAAAATATTTCATTGAAATTGATGTAATTAATAAGAAAGTCCATGCAAATTTGGTTAGTTTAGTGTTTTAATCGAGAAAATCATACATTTAAAATGCTCATTTTCGTCCCTAGATGTGAAAATATTTTCATCTCTAGAATGAAAAAATGTCACTTTCATGTAGAGTAAGCCGTGGAAAAAATGCCATTTTCACATATATCAGTAGAAAATAGTATATTTTACAGCAAGAGATGAAAGTGGTGTTTTTTTGGTGAGGTGGGAGTTTGCTCACGAGCGCCAGCGAGTTAGCAATCACACCGAACCAGAAAAAAACACTTTCATCTCGAGTAGTAAATGCAATTTTTTCTACTGATTTTGGTTGTAGAATCCATAATTCGACTTTAATAAATCCAATTCGAAGCGAACTGTCAGAACTGTCTATACAAATTTTATTGTTGGTTTGGTCGTTTCCATGGTAGCATATTGCATTATCATAGAAGGTGATACTTTTCAAGTTAAATGTCCTAATTTTATTTCGGTTTTTTAAATAGTTTCAGGCTCGTTTTACGTTTGTACATAAAATATTTCATTGAAATTGATGTAATTAATAAGAAAGTCCATGCAAATTTGGTTAGTTTAGTGTTTTAATAGAGAAAATCATAAATTTAAAATGCTCATTTTCGTCTCTAGACGTGAAAATATTTTCATCCCTAGAATAAAAAAATGTCACTTTCATGTAGAGTAAGCCGTGGAAAAAATGCCATTTTCACAAAATTCAATAGAAAAAATAATATTTTGAAACAGTGGACAAATATGTCTGAATAGAAAAGCAACATATAATAATTATTGTTTATGCATTTTATACGGTAACGTTAATAATTGTGTATTTTATGCCTTGAATACATTAACAATTATAGGTTGAATACATATTACATTATTAATTATAATATATTATAATATATAAGTTTAAAATAATTTTTAGATTTATTGCAATTCTGAATTGCGATATTACATGGTAATTCTAATGCTTTTCTCTTAAACTGAGAAACAAACTTAATCTTGACTTGTAAATCTAAAAAATGAAATTGTTATTAAAATAACTTAAATAGAAACTTATTACAGCCCAGGTGTCCTCAATTGAATTCGTGTGGGCACCTCTATCTGGGTTTTTGAATTGAATTCTATGGAATGATTAATTGTCAGGTGATGAAATCCTTCATCCTCCAAACAGTCGTGAGATTTCCAACAATCGGAAACAAAATTGGTCCCTGGTCTAATGTTCTTTTTAATAATTGCTAATAACACATTATTACTTTGTTCACTCACAATTAACAAAAAAATTCAATTCCTTCAAACACCCATTTATTCTCTATATGCTTTCCTCTATGATACTTCCTTTTACGAAACTTGCTCTCCATAGTCATTCCAATTCCTGCAAGCATTTCATTTTCTCTCATACATATCTCCATACACACATCCCTACAATATTGCATCCAATCACAATCAGTCACTGTTTTGTCCGTAATCTCACACATGTGCTCTATACCTTGTACATGAGTTCGCTCAAGCCACAGCAATGTAATTTTCATGATCTGACAAAATGACAATCTGCTCCATTCAAACCATGTACCCTTTCTTATACTCCTTGTAACCATATGTGCATTCACTTTCGCTCCAGCCTTGTCACACCGCCATACATACCCATCATTTCTTTTCACTTTCACCAATATCATTTCATCTCCACAAATTCCATTAGCAATTCAATCATTCTGTCATTATTCATATTAATTATAATATCTAATGACAATGGAATTTTGAAAACTAAATTGTGAAACACTTAATCAATCTGAGTAAAACGGTTACAGAAGAAACCAAAACAAAATCTGTAACGGTTACAGGAAAATAAAAAAGGTAAAAATTAACGGTTACAGCAAAATATATCTGCCACTAAGGCGTTGAAGTTTACATATGCAGGTCTCTGGTTTAGCCAAAATCTTCACCGATTTGTTGTGTCTAAATTTGAATAACACAGTCTTGGCTGTTTAAACTAGACATTTTTTAAACTTGTCTGTTCAATATAGACTATTTGACCTCATCTCTCTGATCTAGGTTATTAAATCTTGTATCTTAAGATCTCATCCATTTTTATTAAATTTTAGTTAATTCTTGGGCAAAGGAATTTAATTTAATGAAACAATTGATATTTTGCCAACGTTTCGGTCTTTCTAATTCTGACCTTCTTCAGGGCTACAAGATAAAAAATTAAACAAAAATAATTACATTATTAATTAATATATCATACCTTATATCTATTTAGTATATATTAATTAAAATATAAAGCATTAAGATTAAAATCTAAAGATGTAAACTTTTATATAAATGACAAAAACTAATAATTTTTTTTGTTTTAAATTTAATTGATATGACAAATGCTATTTTTGTGTTTGAATTTTGTGATAGTATGTTTGTTTTATATTGTGTGCTAATTTAAGAGATTGTTATAAAAGATACAAAGGTCCATAGTGTCTACTCTGTAATTAATGGTGTTATTTGTTTTATTTCTTCTTGTTATTTTTATCAATGTCAAGAATTTCAAACAATTTTGACAATTTCAAAAAATTGTCAAAATCAAAGAAATGTCCGTCTATAACAGGGATGGCGAACCTTTTTGAGTAGTGGGTCAAATTTTGTTAATTATATTTTTCGTACAAGTTCGTGGATCACCACGATAGTTGCATCACTTGGAAAAAAAAGGGAGGTCAAAGACTACTTTTTATACTGAATTTATTAATTCAGTGTAATTATGGATTACGTAGTAACGGGTGCAACCATCCTATTCGACTACTTTTCTATTCTCACTTTTAAAGGCTTTCACAAAAGTTTTCTTCTTGTTCTACAACTTCTACTTTGGAAGAGACGAACAAAAAAGTAAAGGTAGTAGTCAAAAACATCAATTAATAAGTCCATAAAACTAAAAGTCGATAAATATAAGTCCTGATGTATTATAGACCGAAATTCAATTAGAGATGTGGAATATTTTGCTTAAGGTACTGAATAAAAGCAATGTTTTCCCCACCATATTAGGTACATCGTATGTTGTAACCGAAACAATTTTCTATAGATCAATATCCATTTCTTTTAATGCAATATCAAATTCTTTAAAAATATCAAGACCGGTACACTTCCCTTTCAACGTTATTTATTTCAATAACTCTTTTTTTCATTATATTTCCTGATTTAAAATGGGGAAAAATCTGCTAATTTTGCAATAGTATATTAATGAACGAGTTCAATAAGCGCGGTTTTGCAGCAGGCGTCAATGCTTAGAAATCGACGAGCGTGGCGAGGAGTCGAGCGTAGCGAGGATTTTCTAATGGACAAGTGCGAAAAACACCTTATGAACGACTATTTTTTTTATTTTGCGCCCTTTCATGCCATTTCTAAATTAAAAAATCGCCGATACGTATTGAGAAAATTGTATCGCTCTCGGCTAGCCATAACCGTACGCATATGAGTGCTGTTATGAGTCCAATACAGACGCAAAATAGAAAAAACCATTTACATCATTACTCTCATCTAAAGCAATTGAATCCATTGCTGCATAATTTAAGTCATTAGGTATTTGCGAAAAAATGTCTCTCAAATTCTATTATTCGATCTTTAACCGTATTCCGACTTATTGGTATCTCTTTTATACGCTTCAGAATCAAGTCTTCGTCTTTAAAATATGAATTAAAATAGCTCACATTCTTAAAACCCTTATTTGGCAAACTCTCTTTCTGAAAGATGTTTCTCGTTACGAGCAATGCAATGGTCAACTTGAAAGCTTGCAGCTACCAATAATATTGACGCTCAAAAACGCTACCAATAATATTGAAAATTTTTAATTTTGACAGACAAAATACTTAAAATCACTGACACAGTAAGGGTAGAACGTTCAGCGACTCTGTGACAAAAATTGCTAACTAGTAAAAACGAACAGTGTTGGGAACACTATTTGGTCGTTGTCGATGTAATCTAGGTTAACCTAGATTTAATCTAGATTAATATTAGAGCCAGATAAATCCAGATCGCCCTGGGAGAGCGAGACTTGATTCAAAATAAGAAAAAAAAAAATTTTTTTCCATCTTGGCCGTCTAGTTAAC
Source organism: Phosphuga atrata (assembly GCA_944588485.1). Lineage (NCBI taxonomy): Eukaryota > Metazoa > Arthropoda > Insecta > Coleoptera > Silphidae > Phosphuga > Phosphuga atrata. Next base: position 23,018,824 of record OX155906.1, read on the forward strand.
TTCGCGTTAAACAACTATTGTTCAATGTACATTTCTCCTATTACTTTTATCCTCTTTTCTCCTCCGTCAATATATCTTCATTCTCTCTCTTTGCCGCATCCTTCGGTCTTCTGTCCACACTGTTCCTCCAATTTTCTTCTTCTTCTTCTCAAAACCTTCAAAATTGAGAATTTTATCTCTCATCAGGTCTCTGTTTGTTATGTGTTATTCTTCAATTTTAATGTACGACAGAAAGTTTATTTTCACTACGACTGTTTTTTATTTAGTGAAGCGAGGTATTGCCATAGTTTGGACATTGGATTTTAACGCATTGGACCATCATTGGACTTTAACGCACGATTTGGATACTTTTATACGCGATTATAATAATGGCATCCTTCACATACAATAATTTACTTATTATAGTGTTCATTTTAGTGTGCGAGTAGATAAACATATTTAAAATACAATAATTTGAAAAGAAATTTCTTATTGATATATGCAATTTGCATATCTTTGTGGTTGAAAAACTATAATAAGAAAATAATAAAAGTTTAGCATTATTGAACATTTTTTAAAGTTCTGAAATCAATGCCTCGGTCACTTAAAAAGCCTGTGTGGGTCAGTGTCTGACCCGCGCAGTGTTACCAACTCCCAAAAATATTTACCCCTAAAGCCAAGTCAAAAACCCCTAAAATTGCCACAATTACTTGAAAATCCCCCTAAAAAATAATATTCTTTAAAAAATAAAAAATAAATAATAATTAATATTCTATAATATTTTTTAATATTCTTTATTTATAAATTACTTAATATTTCAAATATAATTTCGTTTACGTCTGGTTCAGACTTTTTGAAATCATACATGTTGACATTAAATAAGCTTAACATGTTAGGAGATGGATAAAATGTACTGCAAGATCCACCATTTCGTTGTAATGTGAATCGGATCATCATCAAACTTTGTAGCATTTCAATAGATAGTCTATTGCGTAGCTTATTTTTCACAATATTATAGATGGAGAATGCGCATTCAACACTTGCGTTTGAAATTGGCACCGTGACAAATGCTAGTCCGAATTTTGATACATTTTCAAAACGTACAGCCAGATGCGTCACAATCATTATAAACTTCAAAATAAAAATTAGCTGAAGTAGAAGTATTCGCCAATATTTTGTTACTCAATTGGTGCCACTTAGACTCTATGTCATTTTTGTTGCCATATATATGAGTTCGCTGAATTTGGTTCAATATAGGTTTTATGTCGGGTTTGACTTGTGATGTCGCAACCTTTGGGTGCAAATCAGCAATTGCTTTTAGCATAGATAAATTATCTGGAAGCCTTTTTTGAATCTGCTCTGCCGGACAACATAAAAAGTTCTTGCATCTTTCTCTGACATCCAGCAAGTCAATTGGCCTAAGTTCCTGTGATATGTTTAGAAAATCAAAACCGAAATACATTGATGCTGTATGAATTAGATGCTTCTGGAAATTAAATTGTACCAATTCGAAGTCCACCAATTTCTCCAATGGTAAAGGTACAACAAGTCGACTAAATTTTTATATATTAAGAATAAATCTTCAAATAATTTAGTAGGCTCAACATCGTCACTTTGAAAAAGCAGATTTAATTGAGTCACATTCTTTAATTCATTTTTAAGGAAAATCAAAAAAGCTTTAAAAGGTAATTTCGTCATAATGTCGTGAAGTTGTTCTGCCATATAACACTTGTCATCAGTTTTAGCAATTGAAAATAGCAACTTTAATTCCTCCCACTGCTCCAACATTGTGTTAATAGCTTGATAGCGAGCGAGCCAGCGGGTTCCGCTAAGTCCTTGAATTTTTTTTGGGGCTGTATGAAAACCAATTATGGGTTTCTCTCACAAGAAATTCTAATTGCCGTGGTAATAGTTCAGCCGCTTTTTCCGCACATAAATGCAAGGAGTGGCTAACACATTTGATAACAATTAAATCAGGCAGTTCCCTTTTGAATATAGCAGCCACCGAATTATATTTTCCAACCATAACATTTGAAAAAACACAATGTAAAAATTGTGCATAAAATCTGGTATATGTCCAACATTCTGGAAACAGGTGTACATTGTCCATGTCTCTAAATCTGGTAGTAAATCTCGTCTACAACTATTGTCCGATCTCCATATTGTCAACTCCGTCCAAAATTATCGAATTCATAATATCTAGTCATATCTTTTCACATTTCAAAAACATAAGATCACTTAAGCAGCATGGATTTTTTCGGAAACATTCCATTGTGACGAACTTACTATCAAATACCATATGCTATATATATGCTATTACAAATAATATATGCTATTTATACTGATTACAGCAAAGCCTTCGACAAAATTGATCACCAAATCTTATTAAACAAATTATCAGCTTACGGAATATCCGGTTGCCTGCTACAGTGGTTCACGTCTTATCTTTCGGGTGGGACCCAGGTTGTGAAATTACAGAATTGTCTATCAAATAAAGAGCTTGTACCTTCTGGTATTCCACAAGGTTCAATATTGGGCCCCTTACTTTATTTCTATTTTCATGAATCAAATTGACAATGGCCTTGCATGTGACTTTGAGTTATTTGCAGATGACTTGTCAAAAAGTGAATTTTCAAAGTGATTGCAAATCCAGGTGATGAAGGGCTACTTCAAAATGATTTGCTCTTTCTGGTTCAGTGGTGTAGTAAAAATCTAATGGTATTAAATAGGGATAAATGCTTAACAATCAATTTTAATCGGAAATTAAATCCTTCTGTGCCGTGGTATAGCTGTGGATAATGTCGCTCTCAAAGTAACAGTAAGGAATCAGTAGTCAAGGATCTAGAAATAGTTCTTGATAGCAAATTGTCTTTCACTCATCACTATGAATACATAATCACTAAAGCAAACAAAGCCTTAGGATGTGTAAAAAGATATGGCTATGAATTTCACAATGCTCGCACACTAACTGTCCTATATGTGATATTTGCTAGATCAATTCTAGAATATGGTTCTATGGTCTGGTCGCCGTTTTAAGAAACTCATATTGAGAGAATTGAAGTTATTCAAAATAAATTGTTTTTGTACCTGAATAATTCCAATTAGTGTTAGAAACTCCACTAGTTTATGCAATAGTTATCTTGGCTTGTCTGAGCTAAAGATGGGTAGAAAATTTTTAAGTGTATGTTTCGTTTATAAACTTCTAAACAATATGTGTGATGCTCCCAGCCTTGTCATTGAGTTAAATTTATTCGTGCCCTATTATTGTACAGGAGATGCTCCCTTATTTTATATTCATCGCTACACCTCTTATTTTGCTTTATTATCACCATTTAATTCAGATTTGGCAGCTTGTAACAGTGTTTGTAATGATTTGGACTTCTTTGGCATGTGGTTCTCAACTTTTAGATCTAGAGCCCTTAGACTTCCATGATCTCTGTGTTTATTTGTAGTATAAGTTTTGTCATGTATATTTATAAGTATGTCTTGTAATTTTTATTTTATTGTTTCTTAAAGGTACCCTACCTTTATTAAATTATTATTATTTAATAACAACAGGTGATTATGCGTCATTACTTATATAGATATAAATATTCTATGGTAGATGATCATAAATATTGATTTTAATATTGTCTACCTTGATTATTTTTAAATTACAAAAATGCCACCAAATTACTTTACCTTTTAAAGCTGGATCTGTTTCCCAAATCTGTGCATACTTCTGTATTTCTTTTTTTCTATTTCTTTAGGCATCATTAAGGCTTTAGGCATCAAATTTGGCGACACAGCAGTACAATAGCAAAATTAAATTCAACAAGTAAACAACAATCAACGTACGTATTTTGAGTAAACATAGACGAATGAATCACCAGTCATTTGTTTTTCATTTAATTCCGAAATCTTAGTAACGAGAAACTGTACTACATGTCGCTAAGTCGCCAAGTAATACAACTATATTATTATGATTGGCTAGCTTGAGTTATCCCAGGGCATACATTTTGTTTTCACCTTCATTTTTCAATAAAAAATTAATAAATATAAAAACTCAAAAAATCCCTAAAAATACCCCTAAAAATATAAAACCCCTAAAAAAATCCCATCCCACTTATTTACCCCCATAAATTTGGGGGGAAAACCCCTAAGTTGGGAACCCTGGACCCGCGGGTCATAGGTTCGCCATCCTTGGTCTATAAAAAAGTGTTTTGTAAGTGCAGTTTTGTTTAAATTATTAAAATTTTTACAATCATTCTTATATTGACCAATGCGTTTTTTATGTCTTGTCCAGATTGCTCAATATAACATTTATTACAGTTGCGACATGGAATTTTGTATACTAAACCTGATATCATATCTTTGGGAACTCTATCTTTAATTTTGGTGAAAAACAATTTCCCTGTTGTTAGTATATTATGAGGAGCAATCTTACAATCGAATTTTGTTGTTATGTTGTTAATTTTTTCATTCAAACCTCTAATGTATGCAAATTTATAGTGTTAGGACAAAGTGACAAGGACCGTTGGTTTTACCTTGGTTAGATTAGGTTGTCCGCCGCGAAGCAAGAAGATAAATCAAGACAACATACGCGCGGCAGCGCGAACTCTCATTCCAATATAGGACAAAGTGGCAAGGACCGTTGGTTTTACCTTGGTTAGATTAGGTTGTCCCCCGCGAAGCGGGAAGGTAAATCAAGACAACATACGCGCGGCAGCGCGAACTCTCGGTCCAATGTAGGGCAAAGTGGCAAGGGCCGTTGGTTTAACTCTGGTTAGATTAGGTTGCCCGCCGCGAAGCGGGAAGATAAATCAAGACAACATACGCGCGGCAGAGCGAACTCTCGGTCCAATATAGGACAAAGTGGCAAGAACCGTTGGTTTTACCTTGGTTAGATTAGGTTGTCCGCCGCGAAGCGGGAAGATAAATCAAGACAACATACGCGCGGCAGCGCGAACTCTCGGTCCAATGTAGGACAAAGTGACAAGGACCGCTGGTTTAACCCTGGTTAGATTAGGTTGCCCGCCGCGAAGCGGGAAGATAAATCAAGACAACTTACGCGCGGTAGCGCGAACTCTCGGTCCAATGTAAGATTTTATCTGTTTTTTTTTTTAATTTCAAAATTTAATTTGTATTTTCCAGATGGAGGATCTGGCGATTTTTTTAAATTTAATTTGATGAAAATATCAATTTATTTACATTTTTCCCTGGATATATTACAAGTTTTCATACAAGCAACTCATCTGTATTTTTAGTGGATTTATTATTTGTATTCAACATTTCAATTTAGAACAACTATTTCACCCGAAATATGCAGGTTCGATTAAATGATTATGATGATTAGTACAGGCAGATGAAAACAATAGTTACTACATTTTCTAGTTACAAAATAAACCCCTCACAAAATTATTTTTCACTACGTCTATGTTCTGCTACAACAATGTGCATGCGCAAAACTTTCAAATAGATGTGAAGTTGCGGACGGGTCTGTGTCTGCTTCGGCACCTATTTTTTTAATAATACCGTCAAGGGCCATAAATTTAAACGCACTGCTGCGCCTATATGGCCTAAAATAAGATAAAGTTGCAAGAAGTATTGAGTTAACCTGAGTTAAACCAATTAGAATGAAATTAGAATTAAAAATTAAATTTATATTTCAATGTTGTTGTAAGTGCATGTGCAGAAATTTTATATTGAAGTGTTTACCAGAACAAGGTAAAATAAAAAGATAAAATTGGCAACGTCGGTTGGGCTTCTCCGGCACTTTTTGTTTGACAAGTAATTAGAGAGGTTAGGCAGTGAAAGAAAATATTAACTGTTGCGTCAAAAAAATGTCAATTTTTATAAAAACCCGTATATTTTTTTAATAAATCGACGTAGAAGCTTCGTTTTGGCTCTCTAAGTTTGCAAATACACTACGGAGGACGATTAGTAACAGTTATTCAAGGTAAAAATCCGCCAACCCCCAAAAAAATGGAAATTCCCATATTTTTTACAAATTCCTTATTTTCTTTGTAATGTCAATGTTTTGAGTGTGAAATTTAGGATGACTGTATGTGATGGCTCTTTTCAACAAATTATTGATAACATTAAATTTTTGATTGGCAGTGTGGTTAGAATTAAAATTAATTATTCTTTGAGAGCTAAAAGGCTTAGTGTACCAGTTGGTTATGAGAGAGTTATTTTCTCTTATTATCATCAAGTCTAAAAAGGGGTGCTGTTATTAGTTTCTTTTTCCAAAGTGAATTGAATTTTTGATTGTGAGTTGAACAAGTATAGATAGAACTATATCAATTTTGTCTTTAGGTGTAAGTAAGATTGAATCTTGCACAAATGTTATCGTGTATGTGTTACACAATGTTATCGTCACTATATAATTTTGTGTCTAATTGTATTGAAAGTAAGTGTCTATTTTAGGTGGTTTTGAAATGTTTGTCTTAATTAAAAAAGTATCCCTGGCAACGCATCAAAATAACTCACTTTCGGGGCCCGTAAACATAACCCAAAATGTTGACTTCGATGATGTTCTTCTCTGATCGCCGATCACAATACTTATTACACATTTTTTTGTATAAATCTCTTGATTTTTGCGGGAAAAATCTTTCTGCAATTGCGCTACCATCTAACAATAATTCTTCGGATGTATCCATTCATGATACATAAAGCACAAACTAATAAAAACACAAATATTTTCACGTACGAATCAACAACTTTATCGTTATCATGACAACAACAACGAATATACCGTTTAGCGGTTCGTTAAGCGCATGCGCGTCGGTCATGTTTAAAAGGCGGGAATATTAAAGTTTCAGGTACATTTTGTTATTTTCACTCTCCCTCTCTCTCCAATGGCACTACAGCCCGAAGCGAGCCCTGGCCTCCACCAAACGTTGTCTCCAGCGTTCCCTTTCCTCTGCCGCCGCCCGCCAGTTCCGCACCCCCAGCATCTCTCTCGCATCCCTTTTCACACTTTCCTCCCATCTCGACCTTGGCCTGCCCGCTTTCCTTCTACCTTCCGGCACTCTGAGTAATTGTCTCGGCACTGCTGTTGGAGCCATCCGGCACACATGTCCCGCCCAATCTTAGCCTGCTTAGTTTTATGTGGGATACCACATCTGGGCTTTTGTATAACTGATATAGCTCGAAGTTCATCCTAATTCTCCAGCCCTCTTCGCTGTTAATTGCCCCATAAATTTTCCTCAGGATCTTTCGCTCAAAAATCTCCAGCATCTTTTCCGATTTCTGGGTCAGCGTCCATGCTTCGCTTCCATATGTGAGGATGGGTCGTATGATTGCTTTATATATATTACACTTCGTTTGTCTGCTAGCTAGCTTCGAGTTAAGGATGGATTTAAGAGTGAAGTATGCCCTGTTGGCTTGCATGATTCTATGTTGTACTTCCACCCCTTCGTCGTTCTGATCCGTGACGGTTGATCCCAGATATTTAAAGTTGTTGACGACTTCTACAGTATACTCTCCCATATCCAGATTATTTACTGCGTGTGCTGGCGCTCCCGGTCTTACCATCATTACTTTTGTTTTATCCTTGTTTATTGACAGAGCTATCTCCTTGGCTCTCTTCTCCATTTTACCGTAAGCATCTTTCATTGCCGTTAGCGATCTACCGATGATGTTTAGGTCGTCAGCATAGCCCAAAAGTTGCGTGGATTTATTGTAGATGGTACCGTTGCATTCTATCTGAGCTTTCCTTATAGCTTTTTCGAGCGCGATGTTAAATAATATGGGTGATAGACTGTCTCCTTGTCTCAGACCTGTAATGGTTTCAAACTTGTGCGATGTCGTTTTTTGTATACCGACTTGGTTCCAAGTCTTTTTTAACGTACAATTTACCAATTTAATGATCTTTTGTGGTATCTCGAATTCTTCCATTGTCTTCATGAGTGTTCTTCTATCGATAGTATCATACGCTTGTTTAAAGTCTACGAAGACCTGGTATGTGCTGATGTTCATTTCCCATGTCTTTTCTAGTATTTGTCTGAGGGTAAACATTTGATCAGTCGTCGACTTTCCTTTCCGGAAACCTGTCTGATACTGTCCTATAATGCTCTCTGCGTACGGTTGGAGTCTTCGTCCGATTATCCATGACAGCACCTTGTAGGCCGTGTTAAGAAGAGTTATACCACGATAGTTCTTGCACTCCAGTTTGTTTCCTTTCTTGTAGATAGGGCATATCTTCCCCTCCCGCCATTCCTCGGGTATCTCTTCTGTCCTCCAGATTCTTCCTATCAGCTGGTGTAAAGCACAGTTCAGAGCGTCTCCTCCCATTTTGATCATTTCAGATGTTATCATGTCCGGTCCCGGTGCTTTGTGGTTCTTTAGTGCCTTTATCGCCTCGCTTATTTCTCTTTGTGATGGTTCGTTATCTTCTCTCAGATCTCTTACTTCTGGTGTGTGAATTGGGTCGTCTTCAGCTGTTTGTCCGGTTAATTCCACTCGTAGTGAGGTATTTAGGAGTTCGTTAAAATATTCCGCCCATCTACCTACCACTTTACTTTCTTCAACCAGTAAGGTGCCCTCTTTACTGTTGATTATTGTTGCTCTGGGCTGAAATCCATTTCGCAGGTTGTTCACTATCTTGTAGCATTCTCTAATTTCGTGTTTCTCTTGGTGGTGCCCTATCTGTGCCACCTGGTCGTTAAAATGGGCCCGTTTCTTCTTCCGAAATAATTTGGATGCTTTCTTTCTTTGCTTGTTGTATTCAGCTTGTTTGGCTCTCGTGGGTCTCTGCAAATTCTCTGCCCTAGCTTTCTGTTGTTTCTCGCGTGCTTCTTCACACTCTGCATCGTAGCATTGTTTTCGTTTTTTCCTATGGACTTTCCCGAGCGCCTCCTCTGCCGATTCCTTAGTACCCTTTGCAATTTCCGTCCAGTGTTCTTCAATACTATGATTTTCCGTCAACACTCCTAGTTTTTCGGCGATCTTTTCTTCGTACCGTTGCCTTACCCTGGTTAAGTTCAGTTTTTCCACATCCCATTTTTCTATTACGCTGTTTGCTGGCTTTTTCGAGTTGGCTAGCCTTTGTTTTAATTTAATCCTCACCAGGTAATGGTTCGAGTTGCAGTCTGCCCCTTTGCAGCTTCTGACGTGCTGTATGCTGGACATAAATCTTGTGTTTATTAAGACATGGTCTATTTGATTGAGTGTCCTTCCGTCTCGTGATACCCATGTTATCTTGTGGATGTCTTTATGTGGGAATAGCGTACTGCTGACTACAAGGTTTCTAGATGCTGCTAGGTCCACTAGTCTCTGTCCATTGTCGTTAGTATTTTCGTGTAGGCTGTGTTTTCCAATCGTGGGTCTGTATACGTCTTCTTTCCCTATCTTAGCATTGAAATCCCCCAAGATCATCTTTACGTCGTTGTTGTGTGTTGAATCGAATAGCCTTTCTAGTTTTGCGTAGAAGATCTCTTTTTCGTCGTCTGTTTTCTCTTCGCTCGGTGCATGTACGTTAATTATTGTCAGATTGAAGAGCTTCATTCTTATTCGGATCATGCAGAGTCTGTCATCTACTGCTTGGAAGTCCATAATATCCTTCCCCACACTTTTCTTGAGTATGAAGCCTGTTCCTAACTTGTGCGCCTTCCCATTATTACTGCTTTTACATATCCTATATTTTCCTATATCCATGATGCCGCTATCGCTGTTATTTTCACTGGTTGTACGTTAAAAAGTGCCCGACAAACCTGACGGAAATTGACGCTAAAAATGTCAACTATGAAAAGGTCTATTCTGACGAATCATGGCCGGACGATATGTTTCTCGTAAATAAAACGGAAATTTTTCTTTGAATTTAACTTTAAAACCAAAATTGAGTAAAAGCTATTAAGAACCGGCTTTATTGTCTTCTCATCAAGCCATACTCCTTGCAAGAATACTAGACAGGAGTAGAATTTCACCGGGGTTAAAGTGTAACTTGAAAAATTTAGCAGACAAAATAATGTAACCTAGCGATATTGAATATTTGCATGCGTTACCCAAGTTAGTGGAATTTCTCGTACTTAAAAACTTGCGCCAGAGAGTAATAAAAAATGATTACCGTTATGTGTTTTTAATAATATAAGAGTTTTCAATTGAATGCTTATTTAGTGGAATAAATTATTTAATTTGAGATTAAAAAGTCCAGAATAAATAAATAAAATTATGTTAGTCAAGATAAGACAAAACAAACTATTTAAAATTTTAATGGACAAGCAATTCCAAAATTGAGCAAGCAATTGAAAATTACCTAGAATAGACAGTTAATATTAAACCGTGACGATTACATTGTCTAGATTACACAGACACAAATTATATGGATTAGATAGATGAGATCAAGTCGTTTAGATAAGATTAAATTGTCAAGATTAAATAATCTAGATTAAACATACAATGTTAAGTTGTCTAGATTAAACAACCAAAACTATATTAGTCGTGATTAGTCAAGATTAGACAAAATAAATCATTAAAGATTTTGTTACACATTAAGACACGTACTTCCAAACTGCCTAGATTCGACGCTTAATATTATATAGTGATAATAACATTGTCTATATTAGACAGACAAGATTAAATTGTCTAGATCAGAGAGATCAGATCAAATAGTCTATATTAAACAGACAAGTTTAAAATGTCTAGATTAAACAACCAAAACTGTGTTATTCAAATTTAGAGAAAATAAATCAGTGAAGATTTTATTAAAAAATTATTTGACGAGCTTTTCCCAACTACCTAGAATCGACACTCAATATTAGACAGTGACGATTACTTTGTCTAGATTAGACAGACAAAATATAGACAATTGGATCTCATCTGTCTAATCTATACAATTTATCTAGATTAGACAGATGAGATCAAATTGTCTATATCAGACAGACAAGATTAAAATGTCTAGATTGAACAACCAAAACTACTTCAATAAAAATTAGACAAAATAAATCAGTAAATTTATTATAAGCAGTTCTAAACTACCTACAATAAACAATTAATATTAGACAGTGAGGATTACATTTTTTAGATTAAACAAACGAGATTAAGTTGTCTAAGCATCTAAAATTGAGCAACTAAGCGTATAAGCATCTAAGGAACCTAAACCAATCTAGACAACATAAATCAGTTGTATCAAATGTAGGTAGTCGCACTATGTGGGAGTTAATTCGCCTCCTTGAAGCTTTTTCGGATTTTCGCTTATAATTCAGGAAATATTAAGTAATAAATAATTTGTTACAAAACGTTCCGGTAATATCACTGAAGAGAATAATGTATCGCGTGTAGGTAGCTGCACTATGTGTGAATTAGTGCGCATTGATGAAGTTATACTGTTAAGTACTGGCTATAAGTTTCGGATGTTTTTGCAGATTTTCGCTTATAATTCCGGAATTTTAAGCCGGATTTTCGCGTAATTTACAGCAAAACAATCTTCAAATTTCAGTGAAAAGACTGATGTATCGCATGTAGGCAATACCATTGTGTGGGAGTACGAATCAGTGGATTTTCGAACAAGTTTTATCGGATTTTCGAGCGGAATAAAAAAAAAATTGATGGATTTTCAAAAAAATTTAGACAAAACGCTTTTGAAACTAGACTGACGAGAAAAAAACGAATATATCGAAAAACGAATATATCGCGTGTAGATAGTTGTACTATGTGTGAGTTAAATGTGGTTAAAACATTGAATTTTTCAATTCAGTGTAAGCCAATTTTCCGTTGTATCTCCAGTTTTTTGCATATAATTCGGGAAATATTCGGTAGATTTTTGCGAAATTTGCAGAAAAATGTTCTTAAAACTTCACTGAATAAACTGTGTTGTATGTAGGCAGTTGCACTGTGTGGGAATTATTACGCATCGTTGAAATTTCTTCAGATTTTCGCGTATAACTAGCAAAAATTCGGCGGATTTTCAATAAATTTGCAACAAAATGCTCCCAAAACTTGGCTAAAGAGAATAATGTGTGAGTGAGTTAGTGCGCATCAATGAATTTAGTATTGTCTAACATAAGTCAATTTTCGGTTGTTTTTGCTGATTTTCGCGTATAATTCGGGAAATATTCAGTGGATTTTTGTGAAATTTCCACCAAAATGTTCTTAAGGTTTTAATGAAGGAACTGATGTATTACTTGTAGGTAGTTGCACAGTGTGAGAATTATTACGCATCGATGAAGTTTCTTCGGATTCTCGCGTATAACTCGGCAAAAATACGGCGGATTTTCACTAAATTTGCAACAAAATGCTCCTAAACAAAATCTTGGCTAAAGAGAACAATGTATCACAAGTAGGTAGTTCTAGTATGTGTGAGTTATTGAGCATCAATGAAGTTAGTACTGTCTAAAATAAGCCAATTTTCGGTTGTTTTTGCAGATATTCGCGTATAATTCGGAAAATATTCAGTGGATTTTTGTCAAATTTACACCAAACTGTTCTTAAAACTTTACCGAAGAAACTCGTATATTGCGTGTAAGTAGTTTCAGTGTGTGGGAATTAGTACGCATCGTTGAAATTTCTTTGGATTTTCGCGTATAACTCAGCAAAAATTCGGCGGTTTTTCACCAAATTTGTGAAAAACAAAATGCTCTTAAAACTTGACTAAAGAGAATAATGTATCAATAATGAATAAAGTAGTTAGTTCTACTATATGTGAGTTAGTGCTTCACTGAATCTACTGCCGACTAAAATAAGTCAATTTTCGGACTCTTTTGCAGATTTTATTATACGGAAAATATTTGGCTTTATATATCATTTTCCGCGAAATTCCCAACAAAATGTTCTTGAAACTGCGATGAAGAGATTGATGTGTCGCATGTATAAAGTCACACTGTGTGGAAGTTAGTACGCATCTTTGAAGTTTTTTTTCTGATTTTCGATTATAATTTAGGAAATATTTGCGTATTTTAAGTTTTCTAGAAAATTTGGCAAAGGAAATAATTTGTCACATGTAGGTAGTTTTTATAACAATAAGGAAATAATATATCGCATGTAATAAATAGCTAAGTTACAGACGGAACCTTGAGGACAAAGTCTACACAATCAGATTAGAGTATTAACCATTTGGGTGCGGAGGCGATGGCCGCGGTAATACATTCGTGGTGCGAGGAAGTTTTCCACAAGGAATATAATGGAACAATTAGAGAAGCCGGGTATTTTAGTAATGCGTACTATATAGAGTTATCATATCCACATAACTTTCCATGAATGTCGATTTTAGGTGGAGCTGTGGTAGTACCCAGAGAACGTTTCGTGGGAGCCACCCGCAGGCGGCGGTATTACAAAGAGAACGTTTCGTGAATGTCGCCAATAGACAACGGTACTACACGGAGAACGTTTCATGACCGCTGACAATTGGCGGTAGTCGTACGCAGTGACCGTTTCGTGAATGCCGCCAATAGACAACGGTACTACGCGGAGAACGTTTCATGACCGCTGACAATTGGCGGTAGTCGTACGCAGTGAACGTTTCGTGAATGCCGCCAATAGGCGACGGTAGTACACGGAGAACGTTTCATGACCACCACCAATTGGCGGTAGTAGTGCACAGAGAACGTTTCATGTCCGGTACAAATTGGTGGTAGTAGTACACAGAGATCGTTTCATGACCGCCACCAATTGGTGATAGTAGTACACAGTAAAACGTTTCATGACCGCCGCCAATTGGCGGCAATAGTATCCAGGGAACGTTTCATGACCGCCAAACGTTTCGTGGACGGCAGTAGTACGGTATCAATGCGTACGGTATGAATTTGTGAAACTTACGCCATGTGTCTATTATTTATTATTATTTGTTGAAAGTCTAGTCTAGATGAAACCTTGCAGAACAAGTCTTGTCTACACGTGCGTAGTGTACACGCAGCCTAAATTATCAAGAGCCTAGTCTGGATGAAATCTTGAACCAAAAGTCTAGTGTAAACATTGTATTCGTTGCAGAAACTCTATTGGATCATTCAAATAACTAACCAATCCGAAACTCGTTTAGAAACCAAATTATTACAACAGTAATTGACGAAAAACCTTTCACAATCCACGAATTCCTCGAGAACAACGCAAATATTTGATCGAACACTAAAACCGAAAAAAAAACTAATCGCATAATTTCGTCTTCGCTTCATTAGCCTTGTTTGCTTTCAAACGTTCTTACTGTTTACCATTGAAACTGTCCACTAATTGTACAAAATTCAAGAATCCTAACTTCAAATATTTAAAATTAAGTAACACTGAAATAATACGCAATGAATTTAAAAAGAAAAACGAAAATAATCTTCGTCTATTTAAATCTTTTGAATTACAAACGAATTTGTATTCACACAAAGTTGTATCAACGTGAAGTTGTATCAGTAGGAAGTTGTATCAAAGTGAAGTTGTATCAAGGTGCAGTTGCACAAAGGCGAAATTGTATCTAGGGCACACGAGAGTCTCGTTTCTGATCTCGTCTTCAAAATTTGACTCTGACACGAGCAGCCGTAACATTTTCTTAATAAATTTGAACTACTCGTTCCGGGCTCGGGCAAGTTCGGGTTACTCGGGTTCAAATTTATGAAGAAAATGTTACGGTAGCCCGGAACGAGATCAGAAACGAGACTCCCGTGTGAAGCCCTGATTGTATCAAATGAATGTTGTATCAAGGTAAAGTTGTATATAATGCCCTAAGACCTAAGGCTTTATGCGAAATACGTCGTTTGTGGAATGCCCAATTCCAAAGATCGACTAGAAATAGACAAACCTGGGATTTCCTCAACACTATTCCCAGTTGTTCTTCAGCGACGTGCACGAGTTCGCTTCTTCACATCACTAAGTTGTCCCAACAGCTCAAACTTTTCCACCAGTTTCACAATTGCTGGCCGAGAAGGTGCTCCACGATCCAAATATGCTCTAGTCTTTCGAAAGAAGGTGCTCCAAGATCCAAATATGCTCTAGTCTTTCGAAATGTGACCGCGGAATTTTCACCATTTTTGTCACCTTCCCAGCATTAATCCCTTTTCTGCACTTGTTCGATCGATCTTGAGCGTCTCTAGTTGTGGTATTTACTAGTTCCATGTCCTCCGCATAGTATCCAGTCAGAGCGCTTTCTCGGTCGCCATCGTGGTGGTAGTAGTACACAGAGAACGTTTCATGACCGCCACCAATTGGTGGTAGTAGTACACAGAGAACGTTTCATGACTGCCGTCAATTGGCGGCAATACTACACAGAGAACGTTTCATGACCGCCACCAATTGGTGGTAATAGTACACAGAGAACGTTTCATGACCGCCACCAATTGGTGGTAGTAGTACACAGAGAACGTTTCATGACCGCCGTCAATTGGCCGCCATACTACACAGAGAACGTTTCATGACCGCCACCAATTGGTGGTAGTAGTACACAGAGAACGTTTCATGTCCGCCACCAATTGGTGGTAGTAGTACACAGAGAACGTTTCATGACCGCCACCAATTGGTGGTAGTAGTACACATAGAACGTTTCATGACCGCCACAAATTGGTGGTAGTAGTACACAGAGAACGTTTCATGACCGCCGTCAATTGGCGGCAATACTACACAGAGAAGGTTTCATGACCGCCACCAATTGGTGGTAGTAGTACACAGAGAACGTTTCATGACCGCCGTCAATTGGCGGCAATACTACACAGAGAACGTTTGATGACCGCCACCAATTGGTGGTAGTAGTACACAGAGAACGTTTCATGTCCGCCACCAATTGGTGGTAGTAGTACACAGAGAACGTTTCATGTCCGCCACCAATTGGTGGTAGTAGTACACAGAGAACGTTTCATGTCCGCCACCAATTGGTGGTAGAAGTACACAGAGAACGTTTCATGACCGCCGTCAATTGGCGGCAATACTACACAGAGAACGTTTGATGACCGCCACCAATTGGTGGTAGTAGTACACAGAGAACGTTTCATGACCGCCACCAATTGGTGGTAGTAGTACACAGAGAACGTTTCATGACCGCCACCAATTGGTGGTAGTAGTACACAGAGAACGTTTCATGACCGCCGTCTATTGGCGGCAATACTACACAGAGAACGTTTAATGACCGTCACCAATTGGTGGTAGTAGTACACAGAGAACGTTTCATGACCGCCACCAATTGGTGGTAGTAGTACATAGAGAACGTTTCATGACCGCCGTCAATTGGCGGCAATACTACACGGAGAACGTTTCATGACCGCCACCAATTGGTGGTAGTAGTACACAGAGAACGTTTCATGACCGCCACCAATTGGTGGTAGTAGTACACAGAGAACGTTTCATGACCGCCACCAATTGGTGGTAGTAGTACACAGAGAACGTTTCATGACCGCCACCAATTGGTGGTAGTAGTACACAGAGAACGTTTCATGACCGCCGTCAATTGGCGGCAATACTACACAGAGAACGTTTCATGACCGCCACCAATTGGTGGTAGTAGTACACAGAGAACGTTTCATGACCGTTTGTCACCTTCCTAGCATTAATCCCTTTTCTGCACTTGTTCGATCGATCTTGAGCGTCTCTAATTTGCATAGTATCCAGTGCATAGTATCCAGTCAGAGCGCTTTCTCGGTCGCCATCGTGGTGATCGGTCTTCTGGACTGATGTCAAGTGCAGTTCTCGCGACTGAAGAGTGATTGTTACGCAGTACATGACCATACCATCGTAGACGGCTCTTCCGCATTTTTTCAGTGATTGCAGCCACACCAAATGTAGCTTGAACATTATCATTCCTGATGCGGTCCAGTCTAGTAAGTTCCTGTGTTCAGTGAATCATCTTCATCTCTATGACATGTAGTGGTTGTTCACGTCTCTTCGCTACTGGCCAGCATTCAGTACCATATAGTATGGTCAAACGATGGTTCTGTAAATTTTTGACTTCAGATATAGCGACACATTCCGGTCAAAAGGGACTCCAGAGACTTGGCGCCATTTCAGGCATGCAGCGTTGACTCTGGGAGTGTTTGACCATCTCAACGGATTAGCGTACCCATGTGTTTGAATACAGATGATATTCGGAGTTCAGTGCCATCAATGTGAATAGATCCTCCACCTGGTATTCCACACTCCATATACTCTGTCTTCCCAATATTATGTCGTAGGCCATGGGTGTCGAGTGCAGTTTTTGCCAACATTGAACATCTTGTTCCAATTCTTGGCGAGACTTGCAGACTACAATGATATCGTCAGCATAGAGCAAGGTCCAGGGATGTGGTTGCAGTAGTTCGGCTGCGATGGTGTCAAAACTGATGATGAATAGGAGCGGGGACAAAGCTGAACGCTATCTTCTGAACGAAAATCTGAAAATGAAATGTGAATGTGAAGAAATGTGAAATCTGAATGCGATCTGAAAATGAAAAATGTGATGGGAAAATCTGCGAGTTGCCTTGAGCACATCGCACGTATCTGGTTAAAGAAATTCCGATAAAGAAACTGAACCCATAGAACATATGCTTGTGGTACCCCATGCTGTCGTATACCATATTAGATCGCGAGATACCCTGTCGAAGGCCTTTACAAGATTCAAAAATGATATATGGAGTGGTTTCCTCTTTTCTATGTGTCTTTCATCAAAAGACGAGTTGAATGAATAGCATCGATTGTCCCTGTACCTTTCATAAAACCACATTAGTTTGAGGCAATCTTGATTACGTCACGAAGGCGTGTATCCACGATATGCTCAAATATCTTCTTAGTGTGGCAAAGCAGGCGAATCAGTCGATAAATTGCGCAGTTGTGCACATCTCATTTACCTTTCCAAATTGGTATTGTTACACTGCTGAGCCAAGTAAGAGGAACTTCGTTTTCATTGATGATCTTGTTGAAGATATCTGCTAGAAACGAGATGCTTCTGGCCCAAGCATCGTCTAGTAGCCTCCTTGTAGTAGCTGCTCGTGTCAGAGTCAAAAATTGAAGACGAGAACCGGTCTAGTAGCCTTTCCATTTTCTTCATAGCGGTCTCAACTTCGGCAACCGTGATGGCTGGTACTGAACCCAGCATAGGATCCGCAGCTGGTAGTGGCGGATGCACAAATTCTTCGTTGCTAATATTTTCGAATTAGTGTTCAACTAAGGCGTGCTGCCAGGAATGATATACTGGGCGGAAACTCTGACCCTAACGAAGAAATCAATAAACTCTAAGATCGATGCTGGGAATCACTAGAAGATACAGAATGCTGAACATAAGAATAAGAAACAGAACAAAATATGCCGATATTATCGCAACTTATAACAAGTAGAGATGGGCTGGACACGTGGCCCGCACTAAAGACAACCGGTGGATAAAACGAATCCTGGAATGGAGACCCAGAGAAGATAAGAGAAGCAGAGGAAGACCACCCACCAGATGGACGGACGGCGTTAAACGTGTGGCGTTTAGAGTTAAGAGCAAAAGATGCCGATATTATCGCAACTTATCACAAAATCTAAGTTGAGATGGGCTGGACGCCTGGCCCGCACTAAAGACAACCGGTGGATAAAACGAATCCTGGAATGGAGACCCAGAGAAGACAAGAGAAGCAGAGGAAGACCACCCACCAGATGGACGGACGGCGTTAAACGTGTGGCGTTTAGAGTTAAGAGCAAAAGATGCCGATATTATCGCAACTTATCACAAACTCTAAGTTGAGATGGGCTGGACGCCTGGCCCGCACTAAATACAACCGATGGACAAAACGAATCCTGGAATGGAGACCCTGAGAAGATAAGAGAAGCAGAGGGAGACCACCCACCAGATGGACGGATAGCGTTAAACGTGTGGCGGTAAATTGGCTTAGCACCGCGCAAGACAGAAGACAGTGGAAACACCTGGAGGAGGCATATGTCTAGCAGTGGACAAAGAATAGCTGATGATGATGATGATGAATATTCTCGAAGTGCTGTTAAAGATCTCATTAGGTTTCCGTAGAGGTTGTTCAATCTTATATCTCGTATGTTGTTATTATCTCGTATTTTCAATCTTAATGATCACAAAATGTACGAACGATGGCGATTCTTCGCTAGTCTATAGATATTATTTGCTCCTTCCGCTGTGTTGAGCTCTTCGTACATTTTATGGTGTGCTTTAGCTTTCGAAACCTGTTTTCAATCTTATATATTGCTGACGATCAAGATCCAGTCCCGATTGAAGCCACGTCTAATACGCTAACTTCTTCATCCTGATGGCATCTTGAACATGAACATGAGAATTCTTTCAAGTCTTAATATGCGTGGGGACCTTTGTCAAGAGTGCATCTGCGTGTTGACCTTGTTCTGGCATAGCTAGAGAACCTATAGAATTTTCACCATTTTTGTAGTGAATTTTAATAATCTCAATGCATTGTTGAAGCGTATATTGTTCCATTTTTATTAATGGCGTAGTTTTTACTTGCCATCAATCAAGAAGTTACAGGTTGACTCATGACAACTGTTAAAATGGCGCGCTCTTGAAAATGAAACCTCTTATTGGAAGACCCTTTATATAGTATATATATTAGGGTGGGCCAAAAAAAAACTTTTAATTTTTTTTTTTTAGCTACTACGAAAATATCGTCCAAGATGACGAAAAAAAAATTCTAGTAAAGTTTCAGCCCTTAATATTAATATTAAGAGGTGGCTCATTGTGATTTTTTATTTCCCATTTAAATAACATAAGAAGTTATTTTGTTTTTGTTTGGATTTTTAATGCACTCGAACGAATAAATGCCTCGTGGAAACAAATACATATTCTTGTAGGAAATTTAACGATCTACAAAAAAAGTCTGAAATGATTTTTTGCTAAGTTGACTCGTTTAAAAGTTATTCGAGGTTAAAATCCAACCTCAAATAGTTGAGCATAACTTTTACAATTTCCTATACTCTATCACAAAATAATGACTCAAAAACATAAAATATCTTAACAATAAAAATATAAAAATTTATAAACAATAAAAATTTTACAAAACATCGATAATCGTAAGAGAAATCGATATTTTCCTACCTAATTAAATAAAAAAACACTCGGAACTGTACTTTACCTGAGAGCATCATTCCCTGAAAAATTAATAAGTGCTTTATTTGCACTTGACTATTAGGTTATGTAAAATATTAAGAATCATGTTTCAATATTGTGTTTCAATAATTGTAATAAAACTGTTTATTTTATAACTTGCCATTTTTTTAATCTCAAAATCAAACTAAATTTTTTTTGTTACAATTGGGAAATTTTTTCCTGTGATTTTTAACTACTTGCAATAAATAAGTTGCAATATTTATTGCAAGTAGTTAAAAGTCACAGGCAAAAATTTCCTAATTGTAACAAAAAAAATTTAGTTTGATTTTGACTAAGATATTTTATGTTTTTGAGTCATTATTTTGTGATAGAGTATAAGAAATTGTAAAAGATATCCTCAACTATTTGAGGTTGGACTTTAACCGCGAATAACTTTTAAACGAGTCAACTTAGCACAAAATCACATCAGACTTTTTTTGTAGATCGTTAAATTTCCTACAAGAATATGTATTTATTTCCACGAGACATTTATTCGTTCGAGTGCATTAAAAATCGAAACAAAAACAAAAAAATTTCTTATGTTATTTAAATGGGAAATCAAAAATCACAATGAGCCACCTCTTAATATTAATATTAAGGGCTGAAACTTTACTAGAATTTTTTTTTCGTCATCTTGGACGATATTTTCGTAGTAGCTAAAAAAAAAAAATTAAAAGTTTTTTTTTGGCCCACCCTAATATATATATATATATATATATATATATATATATATATATATATATATATATATATATATATATATATATATATTATAGTCTAAATCTAATTAATAATTTTATTATTTATAGAAATAAATCTAGTCTAATTAATAACTAGTCTATATATTATAGTCGTTATATTTTAGTCTATATATTATAGTCTATATATTATAGTCTATATGTAATTAATAGTCTAATTACTCTTGTTTACAAATAGATTTGGTTTCTGATCGATTTGGTTTCTGTAATCGCGTGTGTTGTAAGTAAAAGACGTTTGAATGCGATCGAGATCTTGAGTTTATTTTTTTGTATTATTATCATTAATCGGCGAACTGTGAGTATTTAATGAATGCGATATTTTTTGTTCTTGCTTTGTGTGGGAGTCGCGGAAGAATGTATTAAATAAACTGCGGCTGATTTGGTACGTTCGGGCAAGTGTTAATAACGGAGGGAAAGAAAACGGAGAATTTTAGAATTCTCTCATTTTTTTCAGAGCGGTGGCGCACTTGCAAACGGAATAACTGTTTTTTCTTTGTTGTTTATTAACTTGCAACCGGTGTGAAACCGGCAATAAGTTTCAGCAATAAAAA
This sequence comes from Phosphuga atrata, assembly GCA_944588485.1. Taxonomy (NCBI): domain Eukaryota; kingdom Metazoa; phylum Arthropoda; class Insecta; order Coleoptera; family Silphidae; genus Phosphuga; species Phosphuga atrata. The sequence continues at coordinate 23,040,072 of OX155906.1, forward strand.
TTTTGCGTAAAATTTTTATTTCAAAAGGCTATAACTTTCATATTCAATCAATCAATCAATCAATATAAATGTATTTCTTTTAAATATACAAATACACAATAACAAATATTTACAGAAAATACTGGCAACAGAGGCAGTGCCCGTGCGTAGCCAGGAGTCTTTTAAAACAAATAAAATGTATCTTCTTTTATCTTAGAATGAAAATAAAAACAAAACTTTTCTCTGATATAAAATTAAAAATAAAATAATTGAAATAAAATAATTCTTCTCACTGTTATTAATTTTTGGAAAATGTATATAAAAAAAAAATATATATATATGTACATATACACTCACACATATATACACATATACACATACACACACACATACACACACACATACACATTCACATACACACACACACACACACACATACATACATATATACACACATTAAGAAGTTCTGCTAAATGTATTCGCAACCAGTCGTTCTATTGCACCGCAGTAACGGTTATACCCCATAGACAAGGAGGCCTCCTCAGGTAGGCGATTGTAAAGTCTGGGACCCCAACGTGCAACGTGCCTCTCAGCCAAGGAGGTTCGGCTGCGAGGCCCGTACAGGGGCATGCATTGTTGTCTGCGAGTCGCGTGATTGTGGGGCGGGCTTACAGGGAAGTCAGACTGGTGCTTATGAATGTATTTTAGAGAATTTAATATAAACAAATTTTGAATATTTAAAGTCCGAAATTCAGTAAAAAGAAAAGCTGAAGGATAGTCAAGTGGTTTTTTTAGACAAATTTTTATTATTCTTTTATACACCAAATTTAGCGGTTCTAGCACAGTCTGACCACAATTGCCCCAACCCACAATCCCATACTCCACAATAGACTTGACCAACGCCAGGAAAACCATTCTCACCTGCTCCCCAGATAGTACAGATCGCAGTTGGACAAACTTATAAATTGTCTTCCTGAGTCTGCAGCACATGTACGAGATATGACAGTCCCACCGTAGGTGTCGGTCCACCATAATGCCTAAATATTTAACGTTATCGACCAAGCGGATTGAATCACATGAGCAAAACTGTTCATAACAACATGTTCTGTGAATCAACAGGCGAAAAGTTTTTGCTGGTTGTCCAGCAGCTGTTAAGGAGAACGGAAGTGCCACAGTCTTATTTACATTAAGACTAAGTAAGTTTGAATCAAGCCATTTTTTTATACTTTTCATTCCCGCTGATGCATTGCCAAAAGCTGCATTCCAAGAGGAACCTGAAAAAATAGCTACTGTGTTATCAGCAAAGGAATATAACTTACAATTTGTAATATTCAAATTTAATAAGTTATTAATATATATTAAAAATAAAACAGGCCCAAGAACTGATCCTTGTGGCACACCCGTTTCCATTGTCAATGCATCACTGTTGGTTTCCCCAATTTTAACTACCTGAGTCCGTCCATTCAAGTAGGATTCGAAAAATTTGTTTGTAATACCTCTTATCCCAATTCTCTCCATTTTCCGTAGTAGCAAGTCGTGGTCAACTGTGTCAAAAGCTTTTTCCAAATCTAAGAAGACCCCAAGACATTTAGTTCCATCATCTAGACAATCGATAATTGATCGAGTTACATTAAAGATTGCATCTGTTGTATTTTTATCATTTCTAAATCCAAACTGATTCTCAGAAATAATTTTAAATTTATTAAAAAAATCAACCAATCTAGCTTTGACACACTTCTCCACAATCTTAGCCACACTTGAAAGGAGAGAAATAGGACGATAATTACCTAGAATTGACTTGTCATTTGCTTTATAAAGTGGGATTACTGTTGCTTTTTTTAACTCTTGAGGAAAATATCCCTGTTGAAAACAGAGATTTATTATATGCGATAGGGGGACCGACAAAGCACCCGAATTTGAAATCAACAATTTAGAGGACAACCCATCCATTCCAGGAGCTACATTTTTCTTCAATTTATTTATTATTTTTATAATTTCATTTTCACATACTGGCCTAAAGAAAAAAGAATTTGAGTAATTGTTCTGGTTACTACAATATTCAAAAGTATGAAGACTATTGCTGTTATTATTTGCTTGTGATAAATTAATTTTATCTGCTATACGATTCCCCACACTAACAAAATGTTTATTAAACTCAAGGGCCATTTGAAATGGCTGATTTGCATTAAAAGAGCGATTATCAGCAGTGATAATCTTTGAGATAGTGGGCCTAGCAGTTGTGGCACAATCAGTCACCTCATTGATTGTCTGCCACAATTGACGTAGATTATTTCCACATTCATTAATTTTATTACGATAATAAATTTCTTTCGCTATACGGATTGACATTTTCAAAATGTTTCTGTATTTTTTAAAGTTGTATTAAAAGGCTGCTTACGTATTTATTACCTAATTTTTCCCTAGCACGAATTGATCTGACAATGCCAGAAGTTATCCACGGTTTGATTTTAGTAAATGTATGCCCACACTTTGGTCTCTTTAGATCATAACTATTATTAAATATGTCTAATAATTTAGTATAAAACAGATCAAAAGCTAACTCTGCATCCGTCTCCTCAAGAACCAATGCCCATGATTCACTTTCAATTCTCCTCTTGAAACATTGTTCATCAAATTTTTTAATTATGTTATTTTTATTCAAAATAGAATTATCAGCGACCCCTTGGACATGGGATTCACTAGGACACAGAAAAACTTGTCCCATAGCTACGTCATGATCAGTCGTAGACCATGTCAAAATGGCAGTTTCGAGGGAAAAGTGTACACTTTTTAAAAACAAATGATCCAAACAAGATTGTCTGGTTGGAGTAAACCTGGTACACCCGTAGAGCCACTTAACAAAACCATTTTCATGCATTATATCTAAGTATCTATGCCCTGTAGGAGTCAAGTTCTCCTCCAGAATATCAATATTAATATCCCCAAGTACTTTATAATTATCGTACCTAACCCCCCTGAGAAAAGCTTCCATGTTATCTAGGAATCCAACGACATTCGTGTCATTCGGGGACCTATACACCGCAGTGCAATAGAACTCCGACTCACGATTACTTACAACAAAATTTAGCGAATTCATATTTTCCAAATCCAAATCAAAAATTTTATAATTAATACCAGTTTTTATGTACAGTACAATTCCATCACATTTATTATATTTACCAGGTTTAATAATTTTCTCAAAATTTGGAAGTTCAAAACCATCGTCATTATAGCATAACCAAGACTCTGTGAGAACAATAATGTCAAAATCAACCTCTAGGTTACATAAAAGTACACATAACTCATTAAAATTTTTTCTAATACTTCGAATATTTAAATTTAGGATTTTTAAAGAATTAAAAATAAAAAAATTGTGAACTTTCTCAAAATTTTGAAATACTAATGATTTGTTTGAAATTGGGTTTAAATGTTCTAGTAATTCACCTATTTCCATTTAACGTAAAAATATACCTTTGTTTGTACTATAAATTTGATTCATTCAAAGAAGAGTTTACAGTTTATCAAGATCACTAACACACTTAATTTGCACTGAACGGTGACCGTCAGTCTTTTTTACAAATATTTTGCCATTTCGGGCCCATATGTACTTGTAGCCCTTATCCAGAGCGAGTCTTCTAGATGTTTTTAATAGTAGTTGAACATCGGGAGCTAGGTGATCATTTGCAAAAACACGGCTTTCAGGTAGATTACCATTAATTGAGTGTGCTGAAATTCCAGGATTATTTTTATTAAGGCTAGAGACCTTTTTAAAGTCTGACAACCAAACGTCCTTATCTTGACGTCTACAGAATTTAGCAATAATTGGTTTGATTCCACCTTGTACTTTAGATGGTAGCCTATGAGCTGTACTTAGACTACTTGTGGTGACCTTATTGTTTATGGCTGCCGAGATGCAGTTAAAGATTTCAAAAACTGACTCATTTGGGGTCTCAGGGATCCCTGTTATGATTACACTGTCAATACGAGTGTAGCTCTGGAGGTTAGATAATTCACATTTTAGGCTGGCGTTTTCTTTTTGAAGACTTAGGTTCTCTTTCTTCAAGCTTTGAATTTCCTGTTCATTATTGTCTAATTTCTTCTTAAAAAGATCAAATTCAGCTGATATGAACTCTACAGATTTTTTAAGTTCACCAAAATCTTTTTTGAAATCTGGAGAGATTTCATCACGAATCATGTCCCTGAGGACGGACCCAATGGCCTTCAGATCACTTTTTGTTAAATTTGACTTATTATTCTGTCCACCTTCAGCCTCTTCTTCATCCTCATCAGAAAATAGATTCTTAGGAATGTTGGGATCAAAAGTAACTAAGCTTTTTCTCCGGTTTGAGATACACTTAGGACACTTCCATTCATTTAACTTATTTGTTTTTTTAAGATACTCTAGATCCTCCTGCTTTGTATTTTAGCACTTAGATGCCGCATGTAAAATGTTTTCACATGCTGAACATCGAATTGATTCACTCCTAGAAACTTTTCCATCACACTTAGCACACTTGGCAACCATACTTTATGATGTACCATAACCAAATTTTATTTAAACTAGATGTATTTTTTATTAAGTTTTACATCTACTACGTAATTCCACCTAGATTTTTTTTCTTTTTTCCTTTAACTCAAGTATTCAATATTTCGATCTTCGTAGGTTATAAACTCACTGCACGTAAATATTCGCGTGTAAGTCGAAGGTTTTAAATTAAAATTCACGATTAAAGAATACAGTGATAAGCCAGGTCGACTGTAGATAAAGACACCACGCGGCTTCACACCGACCGGTATACAAAAACTAATTTATGATAAGTTATTAAAGATTTTAATAAAACTACTCACAAAATTTATAATGTATAAGTATATAATCCAAGAAATTTAGATATTATTTATATTATTTTCACTTGGAAAACAAAACATTAAACGGCACAAAAGCGGTGTGTCTCGGTAGAACTCTCGAACGAGACTGATATTGATAGGGATTTTTCAAAATTTTCTTTCAAAGAACTGTTGCACAGTAAGTCACCTCATAAAATATTAAAACAAAATTTAATTTTCTTTTTTCACATAGGCATAATAATCATATTAAAGATCAACAAATATTCACATTTACTCACGCGGAGTAAAACGCGGAACGTCAAAGTGTATTATTTTCCAAAATTTTCCAACATAATTTCCACCATCTATTAGGCCACAGTATAACCTTTATTTATCAAGAAGAAATTTTTCTAAAATTCCTAATAATAAGCGCACAGAGATTATTTAAAAAAGTGCATTCCACGCAGTTGCCATTTAATAGAAAAATCCAAAGAGGTAGTAATTTGCAACATTTCTCAATTTTTCTTTCAAATATCACTAGAGAATGAATGTACCTAACATCGAAATAAAACATTTTTCGAAATATAAAAAAACAATTGAATAACGACCAAACTTAAAATGCAGCTGCTCCGCGTAGCACCGTTTCATAGCCAGAACGTCAAATTGCAGTAAATTTTAACTTTTCTCAAATTTCACTAATCACTAGACAGATCATCACTAGAAAATCACTAGACTTTCTTTAATACAACAGATGAGGTAAAAGGGATCAGATTAGAACAAAGAGAGTACAGAAACGAGATAAGGAAACTGAGAAAAGAAAATGAACAAACCAAACGCGAAAATGCAAAACTAAAGGAAGAAGTTAAGACAATAAATGCTAGGCTAGATGCGATGGAAAGAGAAAAAAGAAGAAATAATATTGTAGTACAAGGACTAATGCTGGGAGATGATGAAATACTAACACCAAAGAAATCTATGGAAAACTTCATGAAAAACCAACTCGAATCGGACATAGGCGTAAAATCAGCTGTGAAACTAGGTATGAAAACGTACCTCGTGGAACTCATCAATGCAAATGAAAAAATGAAAGTCATGAAAAACAAAAATAAATTACGTAACTATGAGGAAGGAAAAGTATACATTAATGACGATATGTCAAGAAAAGAAAGAGAGATACAAGGAAAAATTAGGAAAGCAAGAAGGGAAGAAGGGGAAGAAAACTAAAATAGGGTACCAGAAAGTATTTATTGATGACCAAGAATGGAAATGGTGTGAAGATGAAGAAAGGCTAGTACTAGTAAAGAAGGCAGAAGATAATACTCCAAAAAACGATTAACAGAAATTAACGATAAGGGAAATACGGCAACGACACGGCATGTAAATGGTTTACGAGGAATAAATTTGGCAACATGGAACATTAGAGGACTAAATGGAAAAGAAAAAGAACTAATTGAGGAATTTAAAGAAAGAGATATAAACATCTTAGCAATTACAGAAACTAAAGCTAAAGGAAAAAAGGTCACAGAGCTAGAGGAAGGTCATATGATGATCCTAAGCGGCGTCACGTATGAAGTTAGAGCAAAAGGAGGAGTTGGGTGTATAATACACAAAAATGTAATCAAGTACTTAAAAAAATGGGAATGCATATCTGGAAGAATAATGAAAATTGAATTAGAAATAGAAAGAAATAGCAGATTACATCTGGTAATTCTGTATGGCCCAAATGATAACGATAAAGCAGAAACTAAAGACTAATTTTGGGAAGAAGCATCATAAATAGTGGAAAATTGTAACGGAAAAATTGTGGCGCTAGGAGACTTAAACGGTAGAGTCGGCATAAAAGATGAAAGGACAAGTGATGTAATAGGACAGTTTGGAGAAAAAACGAGAAACAACAATGGACACAGAATTATTGATTTCTGTGTACAAAATAACCTATTAGTAATGAATTCATTCTTTAAACACAAAGACGCCCATAAATACACAAGAGAGGTCCCAAGCAGAGGGGATAGACTATGTACTCATAAATAGGAACTCTAGGCGGGAAATAAGGGATGTTAGAGTTATAAGAGGATCCGAGATAAATAGTGATCATTATCTACTAAAAGCGAGAACGACAATAAGCTGCCAGAGAGCGGGAAATAATAAGAACAAAATAGAACTGCGAAACAACAATATTAAGGAGACGATAAAAAACTACAGACTAATGATAAGAGAAGTGGCGAACAATTATGCAAAGAAAGTTGAGGAAATGTTAGATGAGACAAGAACTAATAAATATTGTAATGTGGAGGAAGCATGGGAAACATTCAGAAACACCCTAATTAGCGCAGCAAAAGAAACATGTGGAACCACGAAAATAAATAGAAACAAAAAGCAAACAGCTTGGTGAAACGACAATGTTAAAAACGAAGTTAAACTAAAGAAAGAGAAATGGAAAATATATCTACGTAAAGGAGATAATACCATTTACCAAGATTATAAAAGACAGAGAGACACAGTCAAAGAGATAGTATTAGAAGCAAAAAGAGAAACCTGGGAAGAGTTTGGACGAAAAATCGAAGCTGACTTCCATACAAACCAAAAGCTATTTTACAAAACTCTGAAAAACATAAGATAAGGGAAGAAGAATGAAGTAATTAAGCAAATTAAGGATGAACATGAAGCAATATTAACGGAGCAAGAAGACATAATAGAAAGATGGAGAAGATACTTTGAAAATCTGCTGAACAAAGAAAGTATTGTGGACAGAACCGAAAGAACCTACAACATAGAAGAAACAGAACAACAAAGAGAGCACATACAATTAGAAGAGGTTAAGGATGCCACAAATAGACTCAAAAGAGGTAAGGCTGCTGGGCTTAGGTTTTTTATACTGTGTTTTATACTGGGCATAGTATAACAGGAGAAATGCTGAAAAATATGGGCGAAAAAGGAGATCAGTTATTATCAAAGATATGCAATATGGCTTGGGAGGAAGGCAGAGTACCAAAAGACTGGGAGATAGGGGTCATTGTGCCAATAAATAAGAAAGGAGACAGAAGAGACTGTAACAACTACCGAGGAATCACCCTGCTAAACATAGCATCGAAAGTGTACGAGAGAATATTAGAAACAAAACTGAGTCGGGAACTAGAGCCACAGCTAGAAGAGTCACAGAGTGGTTTCAGGAAAGGCATAAGTATACAGGATCATATATTTACAATTAAACAGATGATGGAACGAATAAGCAATACAGACGATGAAATATACCAAGCATTCCTTGACCTGGAAAAGGCATTCGACAGAATATCAAGATCAATTGTAGAAGAAATCAAAAGGAAAATTAACCTAAAACTAATAAGAGCAATAATGGGCATGTACAAAAATAGTAGAAATATTGTTAGAACACACAACATGCAATCACGCGAGTTTACGGTACACGAGGGTGTACGGCAAGGAGGCGTTTTGAGTCCAACTTTATTCAACCTAGTTATGGACGAAGTAATGAAAGAAACGAGGAAAATTTAGTGGGGGGTATAGAAACCTAGAACCAATCCGTATAAGGGAATGTGCGTTCGCCGACGACCTTGTTATATTCGCGAGAAATGAAGTTGAACTGAGGAGAAACTTGGAGATATGGAACGAGAAATTAGCAGAGACGAACCTCAAGATAAACGAAGAGAAAACAAAAATCATGGTTAGTGGGAAACCAGATACAAAAGTAAACATTGAGCTAAATGGAAAGGTATTAGAACAAGTTGACACCTTTAAATATCTGGGAGTACGTCTAGATAGCAAGGGACACCATGAAATAAATATTAATGATAGAATAGAGAGTTCAGCAAGGGTGTACCACAGCCTCAGAAATAGTTTCCTGGGAAAGAAAGAAGTTTCGCCAAAAGCAAAAATGAGTATATACAGAGCTGTATTCGTACCTATACTAACATTTGGCTGCGAAAGCTGGGTGTTAACGAAGAGACTAAAGAGCAAGATCCAAAGTATAGAGATGAAATACCTAAGAAGAGTGTTAAGAGTCACAAGGCGAGATCGCATAAGAAATGACACCATCAGAGAACAGTTAAATGTGCAACCAGTAGCAAAGCGAATCGAGAACTGCCAACTGAGATGGTATGGACACCTCAAGCGAATGGAGGACAAAAGACCAGTCAAGAGAATATGGGAAGCTAAAGGTCAAAAAAAGAAAAGTAGAGGAAGACCAAAGACAACATGGAATCGTAACATAGAGAAAATAGTAGAGGACAGAGGACTCACAATGGTTCAAGCATCAAAAATGGCAAAAGGAAAAACGGAGTGGAAAAAGTTCAAAGAAATGTATTGTAAAGTGTATATAATGTATTGTAAAGATTAAATGTAGGAATTAGGATATGAAATGTAACACCTTACACCTTAGGGTACACAAGGTTACTGATTATGTATGTATGTACATCACTAGTGAATAAATGTACCTAGACATGTGTAAAAGCTTTTGCAAAAATTCGCAAAAGTAAATGTATTCCACCCCACTTTCGTTCGACGGGCACTGTTTTATTGCTGGACCGTCAAATTGCTCTAAATTTTAACTTTTCTAACATTTTATTTCATTTCCTACTAGGGTATGAATATATCTACTTAACTATCATCATCATCATCATCATCAAACAGCCCTTTGCGTCCACTGCTGGACATAGGCCTCCCCAATTTCCGCCCATTTCCTCCTATCCTGAGCCTCTCGCATCCAGGCTTCTCTTGTTCTTTTTATATCGTCTGTCCATCTTGTGGGGGGCCTCCCCCTGCTTCGTATATCTGCTCTTGGCCTCCACTCCAGTAGTCTCTTGGTCCATCTTCCATCTGACATTCGGGCCACGTGTCCACCCCAGTTCCACTTTAGCCTCGCCATACGCACAACCACATCTGTGACACCTGTTGTTCGGCGTAGGTCTTCGTTTGTGATATGGTCTCGTAGCGACACGCCGAGCATCGATCTTTCCATCTTTCGTTGTGCAATTTGGAGCTTTTTTGCAGTGGCGACGGTGAGTGTTGCGGTTTCAGTGCCGTAGGTCATAACAGGCAATACACATTGATCAAACACTTTCCTTTTCAAGCAGACTGGCAGATCGCTTTTGAATACGTCCCGAAGTTTTCCATATGCGGCCCAAGAGAGGATTATTCTTCTTTTAAATTCGCATGTTTGGTTGTCTCTAGTTATGCGTATTTCGTGACCTAAATAGGTGTATTTGTCTACGAAATCAATATCTCTATCGCCTACATCTATCTGTCTGCTCGGGACCAAGTTTGTCATACATTTTGTTTTGGAATAGTTTATTCTTAGGCCTACGGTATTACATGCTTCCTGGAGTTCTAATAGCATTGTTTTTAATCGTTAAGATCGTCAGCAAGCAGCACTATGTCATCTGCAAATCGCAGATTTGATAGATTTTTGCCATCTATGGTTAAGCCTTTTCTTTCCCAGTTAAGCTTTTTGAAAGCGAGTTCCAAAACCGCGGTGAACAATTTAGGCGATATCGTATCCCCCTGTCTCACGCCTCTACCAATTGGAATGGGTTTGGTGTTTTCATGGAGTTGAACCGTCATACTGGCGTTTTTGTAGATGTTGTAAATGGTTCTCGTGTAGCGATGGTCGACACGGCATTCCTGTAGTGCTTCCATAACTGCATCTAACTCGACGGTGTCAAATGCTTTATGGAAATCTATGAAGGCCAGTACGAGTGGTCTGTTGTATTCAATACTTTTCTCGACTAATTGTTTTAACACTTTGTAGAAGGTCATTGGTTCCGTATCCTGTGCGAAATCCTGCCTGTTCCACTGGTTGGTAGAAGTCCAGTTTATTTTCAAGTCTATTTGTTATTATTCTTGTAAATAGTTTGTAGAGATGACTTAGAAGGCTTATCGGCCTATAGTTTTCTAGGTCAGCTATATCTCATTTTTTGTGTATTAAGATCACAATAGCGTTGTTCCATTCATTTGGTACTGTACTGTTGAACAGGCAAAGATTGAACAGGTCTCTGATTTTTCCTAGCAGGTGGACACCTCCGATTTTGATGGCGTCTGCGGTGACGTGGTCACCTCCGGGGGCTTTGTTTGTCTTCGTTTTACTTAAGGCTAATTCTATTTCATCTAAAGTAATATCTGGTAGTATTTCAGACCCTTGGTTTATGATGCCCTTTTTATTTGATACGATATCTGGTTCAGATTCCGGGATTGGTTCTTTTTGGCTTGTATATAGAAGTTGGTAGAATTCTTCAACGACATTTAGGATCTCCTCTCTGTTCGTTGTTATATTTCCTTGTTTATTTCTGAGTTTAGTTATTTGTCTCTTCCCGCTTCCCAGTTTTCTACGCAGGACCTTCATACTTTTGTTGTTTTCTATGGTTTGTTGAATTTTATCTTTATTATGTGCTCTTATGTCGCGCCTTATTGCCTTCGATATCTGTTTATTTATCTCTCGTAGTTCTTCGATGGAGGTTGTCTCTTCACTTCTCATGTTTCTTCTACTTTGCATCAGCTGTATTGTTTCTTGGCTGAGTTTTTCTTCTTGTTTTGTTCTAGGGCAGCATGTACTTTGACTTTCTATTATGGCATTTGTTATTCGGTCGTTTAGGTTGTTGATGTTTTCATTTTTGTCCGCGTTTCCACTCGTCAACCGGTCTGCGATGCACTGTTGGTATTCCTCTACATCTAGTGGCCTGTGCCATTGTTGGTTGGTTGTCTTTTTAACCATTTTGTGTCTTTCTTTCTTTATATCAATGGTTATTTTTGATCGCACCATTCTATGGTCGCTCCCAGTATCAAATCTATTTAATACCGTTACGTCCTTAATTATATGTTTCTTATCCGTTATTACAAAGTCTATTTCATTTCTTGTGCGGCCGTCTGGACTTTCCCAGGTCCATCTTCGATTTAGTTTTTTATAGAAGAAGCTGTTCATTTGAAATAGGTTGTTTTGTAGTAGGAAGCCCAACAACGTCTCACCTCGGTTATTCCTGCCTTCCAGTCCAAAGTTTCCTAAAGAAATTTCCGTATCGTCGCTTTTCATTCCGATTTTGGCGTTGAAGTCTCCGCATACAATGGTGAATTGGACTGGTTGCTCTCTTAGGGCCGTAGATATATCGTCGTAGAAGATGTCTACTTCCTCATCACTGTAGTTGGTCGTCGGTGCATAGATTTGTACGATTTTTATGTGGTATCTTGTATTTAGTTTCAAGACCAGGCTAGTCACTCTAGGGGAGATTTTCTTTATGGAAATTATATTCTTGCTGTGACGTTTATGTATTATAAAACCGGTTCCACCATTGGAATTTTCATCGTTTGCCGCATAATATAGGCTATGCCCATATTTTAGTTTTATTAGTTGCTCTCCCCGTCTTCTAATCTCGCTGAGACCAACAACATCCCATTTTATATGATCTAATTCTCGCTCGAGTTCGGTGAGTCTTTCCTCTGATTGTAGCGATCTTGTGTTGTAGGTTGCGATATACATGTGTATATTCTGCTTCTTTGTTGAGTGGGTTTTCTGCTTCATTAGATGTTTGTCCCCCCCAGAATCCGTGGGACAGAATGATTGGTTATCATTGCGGAACTGTGGAGATATTCTCCTATCCGCCTGGGGTATTTGTTTGTTTACATCTAAATAAGTTAAATAAGTTGCATTTTAAGTCATCGTCAAATGCAATTATTGTTGCAAATTTCTTTAAATGCTTAGACAGTTAAGTAGATATATTCATCCCCTAGTAGGAAATGAAAGAAAATGTGAGAAAAGTTAAAATTTAGAGCAATTTGACGGTCGAGCAATAACACAGTGTTGCGTCGAGTGAGTGCATTTTAAGTCATCGTCAAATGCAATTATTGTTGCGAATTTTTTTAAATGCTTAGACAGTTAAGTAGATATATTCATCCCCTAGTAGAAAATGAAAGAAAATGTTAGAGAAGTTAAAATTTAGGGCAATTTGACGGTCGAGCAATAACACAGTGCTGCGTCGAGTGAGTGCATTTTAAGTCATCGTCAAATGCAATTATTTTTGCGAAGTTTTTTAAATACTTATACAGTTAAGTAGATGTATTCATACCCTAGTAGGAAATGAAAGAAAATGTATCCAATGTATGAAAGAAGATATATCAGACTGAGAGACCGAGACTTCTTGATTCAAAATTAATTTAATTTTAATATTCGTCAGAAAATTTATTTTCACTACGTCTATGTTTTTTGTTTAGTGACCCGATTTGTTGCCATAGCAAACAACAAACAGAAATCGTTTAATACAAATCTCCACGTTTAGTTAAGCGCATGCGCACCCGCCATGTTTAATAGGCGGGAATATGAAAGTTTCTAGCAAATTTCGTTGTTTTCACTGGTTATGCGTCAAAAAGTGCCCAAAATACATAGCGGAAATTGACGCAAAAAAAATATAATATGAAAAGGTCTATAATTTGATTTACATTACACTTGAGTCATGATTTGGACACTTTTACACATGATTATCATATAACCTTCATATACAATAATCTAATGTGTTCATTTTGGTATGCAAGTAGATGTAAGTTCTCTCTCTCCAATGGCGCTACAGCCCGAAGCGAGCCCTGGCCTCCACCAAACGTTGTCTCCAGCGTTCACTTTCCTCTGCCGCCGCCCGCCAGTTCCGCACCCCCAGCATCTCTCTCTGCATCCCTTTTCACACTTTCCTCCCATCTCGCCCTTGGCCTGCCCGCTTTCCTTCTACCTTCCGGCACTCTGAGTGTTTGTCTCGGCACTGCTGTTGGAGCCATCCGGCACACATGTCCCGCCCATCTTAGCCTGCTTAGTTTTATGTGGGATAAAACTAATCTGGGCTACATCTGGGCTTTTGTATAACTGATATAGTTCGAAGTTCATCCTAATTCTCCAGCCCTCTTCGCTGTTAATTGCCCCATAAATTTTCCTCAGGATCTTTCGCTCAAAAATCTCCAGCATCTTTTCCGATTTCTGGGTCAGCGTCCATGCTTCGCTTCCATATGTGAGGATGGGTCGTATGATTGCTTTATATATATTACACTTCGTTTGTCTGCTAGCTAGCTTCGAGTTAAGGATGGATTTAAGAGTGAAGTATGCCCTGTTGGCTTGCATGATTCTATGTTGTACTTCCACCCCTTCGTCGTTCTGATCCGTGACGGTTGATCCCAGATATTTAAAGTTGTTGACGACTTCTACAGTGTACTCTCCCATATCCAGATTATTTACTGCGTGTACTGGCGCTCCCGGTCTTACCATCATTACTTTTGTTTTATCCTTGTTTATTGTCAGACCTATCTCCTTGGCTCTCTTCTCCATTTTACCGTAAGCATCTTTCATTGCCGTTAGCGATCTACCGATGATGTTTAGGTCGTCAGCATAGCCCAAAAGTTGCGTGGATTTATTGTAGATGGTACCGTTGCATTCTATCTGAGCTTTCCTTATAGCTTTTTCGAGCGCGATGTTAAATAATATGGGTGATAGACTGTCTCCTTGTCTCAGACCTGTAATGGTTTCAAACTTGTGCGATGTCGTTTTTTGGATACCGACTTGGTTCCAAGTCTTTTTTAACGTACAATTTACCAATTTAATGATCTTTTGTGGTATCTCGAATTCTTCCATTGTCTTCATGAGAGTTCTTCTATCGATAGTATCATACGCTTGTTTAAAGTCTACGAAGACCTGGTATGTGCTGATGTTCATTTCCCATGTCTTTTCTAGTATTTGTCTGAGTGTAAACATTTGGTCAGTCGTCGACTTTCCTTTCCGGAAACCTGTCTGATACTGTCCTATAATCCTCTCTGCGTACGGTTGGAGTCTTCGTCCGATTATCCATGACAGCACCTTGTAGGCCGTGTTAAGAAGAGTTATACCACGATAGTTCTTGCACTCCAGTTTGTTTCCTTTCTTATAGATAGGGCATATCTTCCCCTCCCGCCATTCCTCGGGTATCTCTTCTGTCCTCCAGATTCTTCCTATCAGCTGGTGTAAAGCACAGTTCAGAGCGTCTCCTCCCATTTTGATCATTTCAGATGGTATCATGTCCGGTCCCGGTGCTTTGTGGTTCTTTAGTGCCTTTATCGCCTCGCTTATTTCTCTTTGTGATGGTTCGTTATCTTCTCTCAGATCTCTTACTTCTGGTGTGTGAATTGGGTCGTCTTCAGCTGTTTGTCCGGTTAATTCCACTCGTAGTGAGGTATTCAGGAGTTCGTTAAAATATTCTGCCCATCTATCTACCACTTTACTTTCTTCAGCCAGTAAGGTACCCTCTTTACTGTTGATTATTGTTGCTCTGGGCTGAAATCCATTTCGCAGGTTGTTCACTATCTTGTAGCATTCTCTAATTTCGTGTTTCTCTTGGTGGTGTCCTATCTGTGCCACCTGGTCGTTAAAATGGGCCCGTTTCTTCTTCCGAAATAATTTGGATGCTTCCTTTCTTTGCTTGTTGTATTCAGCTTGTTTGGCTCTCGTGGGTCTCTGAAAATTCTCTGCCCTAGCTTTCTGTTGTTTCTCGCGTGCTTCTTCACACTCTACATCGTACCATTGGTTTCGTTTTTTCCTATGGACTTTCCCGAGAGCCTCCTCTGCCGATTCCTTAATCCCCTTTGCAATTTCCGTCCATTGTTCTTCAATACTATGATTTTCCGTCAACACTCCTAGTTTTTCGGCGATCTTTTCTTCGTATCGTTGCCTTACCCTGGTTAAGTTCAGTTTTTCCACATCCCATTTTTCTATTCCGCTGTTTGCTGGCTTTTTAGAGTTGGCTAGCCTTTGTTTTAATTTAATCCTCACCAGGTAATGGTCCGAGTTGCAGTCTGCCCCTTTGCAGCTTCTGACGTCCTGTATGCTGGACATAAATCTTGTGTTTATTAAGACATGGTCTATTTGATTGAGTGTCCTTCCGTCTGGTGATCTCCATGTCATCTTGTGGATGTCTTTATGTGGGAATAGCGTACTGCTGATTACAAGGTTTCTAGATGCTGCTAGGTCCACTAGTCTCTGTCCATTGTCGTTAGTATTTTCGTGTAAGCTGTGTTTTCCAATCGTGGGTCTGTATACGTCTTCTTTCCCTATCTTAGCATTGAAATCCCCCAAGATCATCTTTACGTCGTTGTTGATGTAAGTTATTTATAAAAATACATCCAACAAAACGCGAATTTAAATAATAATTTTGTTGGATGAAACCCCCAGAAATAAAGCAAAAAAAAACTGTTAATAATCCCTAAAAACTCACTCGTCCGTGTTCGACCGCGAACAAAAAATTATACAAAAGACTCAGTTTACTCCCGAGCCGGTATAAAGCGGCCACGAGTGCGTGAATACAAGTCCGGCCTTTCAACCCCGTCCGTTTTGTTTCGAGATTTCCGACTGACCGAAAGAAAGAAAAATCCGTTATTTCCACCCCCGACGTTGTTACCAAGAAAAACTTTTTAATATCCTCCACTCCATCCCAAATCGAGAGAGTTTTTCAATTCAAACACAGAAAAACTCTCTCAATTAAATAAAATAAAACGAAAACCTCCATCCCCTTGCCAAACGAAAAAAAAAAACGCTATAGAGTTTCAAAAGATACAGAAGTGAAAAGACAAACAACGAGTACGACTCGTGTTACTCGCAGCCTCAGATTTCACTTAAACAGAAAAGTAATAAAATTTTCAGCTTGTTGCGCTGTATCGGTTTACAGCCCCCCGTCCATTATTCCTTTATTTACGGGATGACGTGTGCCCACTTGATCGCGCTAACGATCGACGCCGGTCGAGGGTGTGTATCGTTTTCTCGAGAGTCGTTAGCGGAAGAAATGAACGAGGGATCAATTAAAGTCATTACAGTCGAGCCCTACCCCCCCAGCAAGAAAACCGATTATTATTATTCTCAAGTGCTGCGAAGAAAAAACGCTCCATCGCTCCCATCAACATTTTAAACGTCATTATCAAAACATTAATTAACAAAAACTTGTATCAACATAGCGCTGTATCAACACGACGTTGTTTCAACGCGAAGTTGTATCATTGTGAAGTTGTATCATTGTGAAGTTGTATCACTGTGAAGTTGTATCATTGTGAAGTTGTATCAATGTGAAGTTGCATCACTATGAAGTTGTATCAATTTGAAGTTGGATCAATGTGAAGTTATATCAATGTGAAGTTGTATCAAGGTGAAGTTGTATCAATCTGAAGTTGTATCAATATACAGTTGTATCCGTTCGTGTTTGTGGACTTCCAGATCCACAACTCAGTTTTGTCTATTTAGTTTTGTCTGCAACACGACGTTGTTTCAACGCGAAGTTGTATCACTGCGAAGTTATATCAATGTAAAGTTCTATCAATGTGAAGTTGTATAAATCTGGAGTTGTATCAATATAAAGTTGTATCCATTCGTGTTTGTTGACCTACGGATCTAGAACTCAGTTTTGTTTATTCAGTTTTGTCTGCAACACGACGTTCTTTCAACACGAAGTTCAATGTGAAGTTGTCTCAATGCGAAGTTGCAACAACACGACTGCTTCAACGCGAAGTTGCATCGTTATGAAGTTGTATCAATGTCAAGTTGTATCACTGTGAAGTTGTATCAATGTGAAGTTGTATCAATGTGAAGTTGTATCAATATACAGTTGTATCCGTTCGTGTTTTTTGACGTCCAGATTCACAACTCAGTTTTGTTTATTCAGTTTTGTCTACAACACGACGTTCTTTCAACACGAAGTTGCATCATTGTGAAGTTGTATCAATGTGAAGTTGTCTCAATGTGAAGTTGCAACAACACGATTGTTTCAACGCGAAATTGCATCGTTATGAAGATGTATGAATGTCAAGTTGTATCACTGTGAAGTTGTATCAATCTGAAGTTGTATCAATGTGAAGTTGTATCAATGTGAAGTTGTATCAATATACAGTTGTATCCGTTCGTGTTTGTTGACGTCCAGATCCACAACTCAGTTTCGTTTATTCAGTTTTGTCTACAACACGACGTTCTTTCAACACGAAGTTGCATCATTGTGAAGTTGTATCAATGTGAAGTTGCAACAACACGATTGTTTCAACGCGAAATTGCATCGTTATGAAGTTGTATGAATGTCAATTTGTATCACTGTGAAGTTGTATCAATGTGAAGTTGTATCAATGTGAAGTTGTATCAATATACAGTTGTATCCGTTCGTGTTTGTTGACGTCCAGATCCACAACTCAGTTTTGTTTATTCAGTTTTGTCTACAACACGACGTTCTTTCAACACGAAGTTGCATCATTGTGAAGTTGTATTAATGTGAAGTTGTCTCAATGTGAAGTTGCAACAACACGATTGTTTCAACGCGAAGTTGCATCGTTATGAAGTTGTATGAATGTCAAGTTGTATCACTGTGAAGTTGTATCAATGTGAAGTTGTATCAATGTGAAGTTGTATCAATGTGAAGTTGTATCAATATACAGTTGTATCCGTTCGTGTTTTTTGACGTCCAGATCCACAACTCAGTTTTGTTTATTCAGTTTTGTCTACAACACGACGTTCTTTCAACACGCAGTTGCATCATTGTGAAGTTGTATCAATGTGAAGTTGTCTCAATGTGAAGTTGCAACAACACGATTGTTTCAACGCGAAGTTGCATCGTTATGAAGTTGTATGAATGTCAAGTTGTATCACTGTGAAGTTGTATCAATGTGAAGTTGTATCAATGTGAAGTTGTATCAATATACAGTTGTATCCGTTCGTGTTTGTTGACGTCCAGATCCACAACTCAGTTTTGTTTATTCAGTTTTGTCTACAACACGACGTTCTTTCAACACGAAGTTGCATCATTGTGAAGTTGTATCAATGTGAAGTTGTCTCAATGTGAAGTTGCAACAACACGATTGTTTCAACGCGAAGTTGCATCGTTATGAAGTTGTATGAATGTCAAGTTGTATCACTGTGAAGTTGTATCAATGTGAAGTTGTATCAATGTGAAGTTGTATCAATATACAGTTGTATCCGTTCGTGTTTGTTGACGTCCAGATCCACAACTCAGTTTTGTTTATTCAGTTTTGTCTACAACACGACGTTCTTTCAACACGAAGTTGCATCATTGTGAAGTTGTATCAATGTGAAGTTGTCTCAATGTGAAGTTGCAACAACACGATTTTTTCAACGCGAAGTTGCATCGTTATGAAGATGTATGAATGTCAAGTTGTATCACTGTGAAGTTGTATCAATGTGAAGTTGTATCAATGTGAAGTTGTATCAATATACAGTTGTATCCGTTCGTGTTTGTTGACGTCCAGATCCACAACTCAGTTTTGTTTATTCAGTTTTGTCTGCAACACGACGTTCTTTCAACACGAAGTTGCATCATTGTGAAGTTGTATCAATGTGAAGTTGTCTCAATGCGAAGTTGCAACAACACGACTGTTTCAACGCGAAGTTGCAACAACACGACTGTTTCAACGCGAAGTTGCATCGTTATGAAGTTGTATGAATGTCAAATTGTATCACTGTGAAGTTGTATCAATGTGAAGTTGTATCAATGTGAAGTTGTATCAATATACAGTTGTATCCGTTCGTGTTTGTTGACATCCAGATCCACAACTCAGTTTTGTTTATTCAGTTTTGTCTACATCACGACGTTCTTTCAACACGAAGTTGCATCATTGTGAAGCTGTATCAATGTGAAGTTGTCTCAATGTGAAGTTGCAACAACACGATTGTTTCAACGCGAAGTTGCATCGTTATGAAGTTGTATGAATGTCAAGTTGTATCACTGTGAAGTTGTATCAATGTGAAGTTGTATCAATGTGAAGTTGTATCAATATACAGTTGTATCCGTTCGTGTTTGTTGACGTCCAGATCCACAACTCAGTTTTGTTTATTCAGTTTTGTCTACAACACGACGTTCTTTCAACACGAAGTTGCATCATTGTGAAGTTGTATCAATGTGAAGTTGTCTCATTGCGAAGTTGCAACAACACGATTGTTTCATCGCGAAGTTGCATCGTTATGAAGATGTATGAATGTCAAGTTGTATCACTGTGAAGTTGTTTCAATGTGAAGTTGTATCAATGTGAAGTTGTATCAATATAAAGTTGTATCCGTTCGTGTTTGTTGACGTCCAGATTCACAACTCAGTTTTGTTTATTCAGTTTTGTCTGCAACACGACGTTCTTTCAACACGAAGTTGCATCATTGTGAAGTTGTAACAATGTGAAGTTGTCTCAATGTGAAGTTGCAACAACACGACTGTTTCAACGAGAAGTTGCATCGTTATGAAGTTGTATGAATGTCAAGTTGTATCACTGTGAAGTTGTATCAATGTGAAGTTGTATCAATGTGAAGTTGTATCAATATACAGTTGTATCCGTTCGTGTTTGTTGACGTCCAGATCCACAACTCAGTTTTGTCTACAACACGACGTTCTTTCAACACGAAGTTGCATCATTGTGAAGTTGTATCAATGTGAAGTTGTCTCAATGTGAAGTTGCAACAACACGATTGTTTCAACGCGAAGTTGCATCGTTATGAAGATGTATGAATGTCAAGTTGTATCACTGTGAAGTTGTATCAATGTGAAGTTGTATCAATGTGAAGTTGTATCAATGTGAAGTTGTATCAATGTGAAGTAGTATCAATCTTGACATATATAGATCTAGATCTTTTGTCTTTCAAAGCTTGTCTGATAAGACTTAGTTTGCTTCCAAAAGCAAACAATTATCGATTATTAAGTTAAATGATAAATGTGAGCAGTTGAAATGAGTTCGGTTCGGTTTCTGTTCTCCTGTCGCCGCGTGAAGCTCCGTGTTTCGGCGCTCGTTGCCGAGTGTTGCCGCACGCGGCAATAAATCCGCCGCCCATTATGTAGCGGCACAATGGGCGCAATAATATCCGCCTGTATTATATTGTCGCTGCACGCTCGTCCTCGTCGCATTGTCTTACGCGAAGACGGCGACGATATATGGGCGCCTGGCGTCGACATGATAACAGTACCAGCACAAGCACGCCGTATTCACGGCGCGCTTGCACACCCACCCCGCCGCTCGGATAGTCTAACGGGAACGAGTGGAACAAGCCGGTTAGTTATCGTCGCCGGTTTTGCCGATGACAACTTACACTTATTACATAAGGTTTTGTTACTTGTTTTGGAGGTTTGCTCACTTTATGCGAGCAAGAAATACAACCAGACCAAACCAGATAAGAGCAGACAAGATCAGACAGGACCAGACAAGATCGGACAAGACCGGAAAAGACTTGACAAGACCGGACAAACCCAGACAAGATCGGACAAGACCGGACAAGACCAGATAAGCCCAGACAAGACCAGACAAGTTTAGACAAGACCAGACAAGGCCTGACAAAACTGAATGGGACGAATCAAGACCGTACAAGTCGGGGCCAGGTCAGACAAGACCAGACAAAACAGGACAAGACGGGACAACACCAGACAAGGCTGGAAAAGACCGGACAAGTCGAGGCGCGGCCAGACAAGACCAGACAAGAGCAGACAAGACCAGACAAAACTAGACATGACCAGACAACACCAGAAAAGACCAGACAAGACCAGACAAGACCAGACAAGACCAGACAAGACCAGACAAGACCAGACAAGACCAGACAAGACCAGACAAGACCAGACAAGACCAGACAAGACCAGACAAAACCAGACAAGACCAGACAAGACCAGACAAACCAGACAAGACCAAACAAGATCAGACAAGACCAGACAACACCAGACAAGACTAGACAAGACCAGATAAGACCAGAGAAGATCAGGCAAAACAAAGCAAGACCAGACATGTTCGCAAGCAAGTCCAGAGAGGATCATACAAATCCAGACAGGACCAGACAAGAACAGATAATACTAAACTGGACCATACAAGACCAAACAAGTCCAACTGGACAAGAACAGCTTAAATGTCGATGTAGCTAACTCTATGTATTCAGTGTGCAAATTTGCAATATCTGCTTGAAGGCTAAACATGTGATCGAGTTAAATAACTTTGGAATCATACCGAATGACATACCGGAATGACATTGAAATGACACACCTGAATTACATTGAAATGGAAATGACATTGAACTGACTGTAAATTGACATTGAAGATTGTTCGTGATTCATAAACGGGAAGAGGAAATAAATTGAGCGATTTCCAGCGTTAGATTTGTAGAAATGACGTAGGAATGATATTAGAATGATATTTGCATAGAAATCACAATGAAATGACATTAGAATGCCGTTGAAATGACATAAAACCGATACAGGAATGACATTGAAATGACTGTATGTTGACGTTGAAGGCTGTTCATGATTCATAAACGAGAAGAGGAAATTAAATGAGCGATTTCCGGCATCAGATTTGTTGAAATGATGTGGAAATGATATTAGAATGATATTGAAATGATACTGAAATGATGTTGAAATGATATTGAAATGATATGGACATAATACTTGAATGATATTGTACTGATATTGTACTGATGTTGAAATGATATTGAAATGATATTGAAATGATATTGAAACGATATTGAAACGATATTGAAACGATATTGAAATGGTATTGAAATGGTATTGAAATGATATTGAAATTACGTTGAAATGATATTGAAATGATATTGAAATTATTTGAAATGATATTGAAGTGACATTGAAATGACATCGAAATGATATTGAAATGATATTGAAATTACGTTGAAATGATATTGAAATGATTTGGACATAATACTTGAATGATATTGTACTGATGTTGAAATGATATTGAAATGATATTGAAATGATATTGAAACGATATTGAAACGATATTGAAATGGTATTGAAATGGTATTGAAATGATATTGAAATTACGTTGAAATGATATTGAAATGATACTGAAATGATATTGAAATTATTTGAAATGATATTGAAGTGACATTGAAATGACATCGAAATGATATTGAAATGATATTGAAATTACGTTGAAATGATATTGAAATGATATGGACATAATACTTGAATGATATTGTACTGATGTTGAAATGATATTGAAATGATATTGAAATGATATTGAAACGATATTGAAATGGTATTGAAATGATATTGAAATGATACTGAAATGATATTGAAATTACGTTGAAATGATATTGAAATGATACTGAAATGATATTCAAATTATTTGAAATGATATTGAAGTGACATTGAAATGATATCGAAATGATATTGAAATGATATTGAAATGATTTTGTTATGATATTAAAAAGACATTGAAATGGCACGGAAATAACCTTGATATGATCCTAAAATAACAGTGCAATTATACTGGAATGACACTGAACTAGAACTACCACTAATGGAACTAGAAAGGCGTTGAAATGGTACAAAAGACATTAACATTGTACACGAATGTCTCTGAAATGATCTATAATGACATTGAAATGATGTTGGAATGAATGGTGATGCTATCAAAATAGCGTCAAAATGATGGCTCGATACACAAATGACAACGACACGAAGTTTACAAAGTAATGACACAGAAATAACTTTGGAATTCTATTCTAGAATTCTAGAAATTTATTTTAGAAGTTACATGGAAACAATACAGAATGACATTAAAATGATACCTGAGTGACATTGAAATGACACAGTATGATACCGGAGAGACATTGAAGTAAGTATGAAATGTTAAAGAAATTCGACTGCTACGGAAACAACATTCAATATAAACGACATCGATATGATTCATAAATGACATGGGCAATGATACAGAGGTCACATTGTAATGACACAGAAATCATTTTGTAATGATACAGAAGTTACATTGAAACGAAACAGAATGACATTAAAATGATACCTGAGTGACATTGAAATGACACAGAATGATACTGGAATGACATTCAAGTAACAATGAAATGTGATTGATATTTGAGTGCTACTGAAACAACATTCAACAGAAATAACATTGGTATCATACATAAATGACATGGACAATGATACAGAGCACACATTGCAATGACACAAAAATCACTTTGGAATGATAAAGAAGTTACATTGAAACGATACTGAATGACATTAAAATGATAGTTGAGTGACATTGAAGTGATACAGAATGAGATTCGGATGACATTGAAGTAAGAATGAAATATTACTGAAATTCGAGAGCTACTGAAACAACATTCAAAAGAAATGACATTGGTATGATACATAAATGACACGAGCAATAATACAGAGCTCACATTTCAATAACACAGAAATCACCTTTGAATGATAAAGAAGATACTTTGAAAAGATATAGAATGACATTAAAATGATACCTGAGTGACATTGAAATGATACAAAATGATACTGGGATGACATTTTAGTAAAAATGAAGTGTTATTGTAATTCGAGTGCTACTGAAATAACATTCAAAAGAAATGGCATTGCTATGATACATAAATGACATGGGCAATGATACAGAGCTCACATTGCAATGACACAGAAATCACTTAAGAATGATAAAGAAGTTACACTGAAACGATACAGAATGACATTAAAATGATACCTAAGTGACATTGAAATGACACAGAATGATACTATGACATTGAAGTAAGAATGAAATTTTATTGAAATTCGAGTGCTACTGAAACCACATTTAAAAGAAATGACATTTGTATGATACATAAATGGCATAGACAATGATACAGAGCTCACATTGTATTGACGCAGAAATCATTTTGGAATGATAAAGGAGTTACATTGAAACGTTAAAGAATGACATTAAAATGATACCTGGGTGACATTGAAATGATACAGCATGATACTAGAATGACATTTAAGTTAGAATGAAATGTTTTTGCAATTCGAGTGCTACTGAAACAACATTCAAAAGAAATGACATTGATATGATTCATAAATGGCATGAACAATGATACAGAGCTGAAATTGCCAAGACACAGAAATCACTTATAAATGATAAAGAAGTTTCTTTGAAACGATACGGAATGACATTAAAATAATACCTGAGTGACATTGAAATGACACAGAATGATACCGGGATGACATTGAAGTAGCAAATAAATGTTATTGAATTTCGAGTGCTACTGAAACAACGTTCAAAAGAAATGACATTAGTATGTTACATAAATGACATGAACAATGATACAGAGCTCACATTGCAATAACACAGAAATCACTTTGGAATGATAAATAAGTTACTTTGAAACGACACAGAATGACGTTAAAATGATAGCTGAGTGACATTGAATTGACACAGAATGATACTGGAATGACATTGAAGTTAGAATGAAATGTTATTGAAATTCGAGTGCTACTGACACAACATTCAAAAGAAATGACATTCGTATGATGCATAAATGACATGGACAATGATACAGAAATCACTTTTTAAGAAGCTACTTAGAAAAGTTACAGAATGACGTTACAATGATACCTGAGTGACATTGAAATGACACAGAATGATACTGGAATGACATTGAAGTAACAATTAAATGTTACAGCAATTCGAATGCCACTGAAACAACATTCGAAAGAAATGATAACGATATGATTCATAAATAACATGGGCAATGATACAGAGCTCACATTGCAATGACACAGAAATCACTTTGGATTGATAAAGAAGTTACTTTGAAACGATACAGAATGCGAATGAAATATTGCCTGAGTGACATAGAAATGACACAGAATGATACCGGGATGACATTGAAGTAAGAATGAAATGTTATTGAGATTCGAGTGCTACTGAAACAACATTCAAAAGAAATGACATTGATATGATACATAAATGAACTGAACTATAAATTTGAAATAATACAGAACTGACATCACTTTCATAAATCACTTTGAAATGATAAAAAAGTTACAGTGGAAAGTGACAGAATGACGTTAAAATGATACTTGAGTGACTTTGAAATTATACAGAATGATACAGGAATGACATTGAAGTAAGAATGAAATGTTATTGCAATTCGAGTGCTTCTGAAATAATATTCAAAAGAAATGGCATTGGTATGATACATAAATGACATGGGCAATGATACAGAGCTTACAATGCAATAACACAGAAATCACTTTGGAATGATAAAAAAGTTACTTTGAAACGATACAGAATGGCGTTAAAATGATACGTGAGTGACATTGAAATGACACAGAATGATACTGGAATGACATTGAAGTAAGAATGAAATGTTATTGCAATTCGAGTGCTTCTGAAATAATATTCAAAAGAAATGACATTGGTATGATACATAAATAATATAGACAATGATACAGAGCTTACATTGCAATAACACAGAAATCACTTTGTAACGATAAAGAAGTTACTTTGAAACGATACAGAATGACGTTAAAATGATACCTGAGTGACTTTGTAATGACACTTTGAGTGATACTGGGATGACATTGAAGTAATAATGAAATGTTATTGAATTTCGAGTGCTACTGAAACAACGTTTAAAATAAATGACATTGGTATGATACAGAAATGACATGAACAATGATACAGAGCTGAAATTGCAATGATACAGAAATCACTTAGGAATGATAAAGAAGTTACATTGATACAATACAGAATGACATTAAAATGATATCTGAGTGACATTGAAGTGACACCGAATGATACGGGGATGACATTGAAGTAAGAATTAAATTTTATTGAAATTCCAGTTCTACTGAAATAACAGTTAAAAGAGGATGACATTGGTATGATACATAAATGACATGGGTAATGATATAGAGCTCACATTGCAATGACATAGAAATCACTTTGGAATGATAAAGAAGTTACTTTGAAACGATAGAGAATGATATTAAAATGATACCTGAGTGACATTGAAATGACACAGAATGATACTGGAATGACATTCAAGTAAGAATGAAATGTTATTGCAATTCGAGTGCTACTGACACAACATTCAAAAGAAATAATATTGGTATGATACATACGTGACACGAATAATGATTCATAGCTTACATTGCAATAACACAGAAATCACTTAAGAATGATAAAGAAGTTACTTTGAAACGATAGAGAATGATGTTTACATGATACTTGAGTGACATTGAAATGACACAAAATTATACCGGGGTGACATTGAACTGAGAATGAAATGTTATTGAAATTCGACTGCTACTGAAACAACATTCAATATAAATAACATCGATATGATACATAAATGACATGGACAATGATTAAGAGGTAACATTGCAATAACACAGAAATCACTTTGGAATGATAAAGAAGTTACTTTGAAACGATACAGAATGACCTTAAAATGATACCTGAGTGACATTGAAATGACACAGAATGATACTGGAATGACAATGAAGTAAGAATAAAATGTTATTGCAATTCTAGTGCTACTGAAACAACATTCAAAAGAAATGACATTGGTATGATACATAAATGACATGGACGTCATTTATGACGTCCATGTCATAAACGACATGGACAAGCTCTGCCATGTATGCAGAGCTTACATGGCAATAACACAGAAATCACTTTGAAATGATAAAGAAGTTACTTTGAAACGATACAGAATGACGTTAAAATGATACCTGAGTGACATTGAAATGACACAGAATGATACTGGAATGACAATGAAGTAAGAATAAAATGTTATTGCAATTCTAGTGCTACTGAAACAACATTCAAAAGAAATGACATGGGTATGATACATAAATGACATGGACGTCATTTATGACGTCCATGTCATAAACGACATGGACAAGCTCTGCCATGTATGCAGAGCTTACATGGCAATAACACAGAAATTACTTTGGAATGATAAAGAAGTTACTTTGAAACGTTACAGAATGGCATTAAAGTGATATTGGAATAACACAGAATGACGCTGGGATGACATTGAAGCAAGAAATAGCATTAGTATGGTACATACATGACATGAACAATGATACAGAGCTTCTTTGTCATCTCTTGCCAATTCTTTAGCATTTCTTTATTACTTTTTTGCCATTTTGTCATTTACTTGTCATTTAGCTATAATTTCTTTGTCATTCCCTTGACATTTATTTGTCACTTATTTGTCATTTATTTAATATTCCTTAATCATTACTTGTCATTACTTTATTACTTATTTACCATTTAGTTATTATTTCCTTATCATTCTCTTGACATTTAGTTGTCACTTGTCATTTATGTATTATTCCTTTGTAATTCTCTTAGCAGTTCTTTGTCATCTCTTATCAATTCTTTGTTATCTCTTTATAACTTTTTGCCATTATTTGTCATTTACTTGCCATTTACATATTTTATATTTATCATTCACATGATATTTATTTGTCACTAACTTGTCATTTAATTATTAATTCTTTGTCATTTACTTGTCTTTATTACTTATTTGCATTCATTGTCATTTTCTTGTTATTTAGTTATTATTTCCTTGTCATTCCCTTGACATTTAGGTTCCCTTGAAATGTAGAATGACATTGAAGTGAGAATGAAATGTTATTGAAATTCGAGTGCTACTGACACAACATTCAAAACAAATGACATTGGTATAATATATAAATGACATGGGCAATGATACAGAGCTCGCATTGTAATTATACAGAAATCACTTTGGAATGATAAAGAAGTTACATTGAAACGATACAGAATGATATTAAAATGATACCTGAGTGACACTGAAATGACACAGAATGATACTGAAATGACATTGAAGTAGGAATGAAATGTTGTTGCAATTTGAGTGCTTCTGACACAACATTCAAAAGAAATGACATTGGTATGATACATAAATGACATGGAGAATGATACAGAGCTTACATTGCAATAACACAGAAAGCACGCTGGAATGATAAAGAAGTTACTTTGAAAAGTTACAGAATGACATTTAAATGATACCGGAGTGACATTGAAATGATACAGAAGGATTCTAGAATGACATTGAAGCAAGAATGAAATGTTATTGAAATTCGAGTGCTACTGACATAACATTCAAAAGAAATAACATTGGCATGATACATAAAGGACATGGACAATGATACAGAGCTCACATTGTAATGACATAGAAATCACTTTGGAATGATAAATAAGTTACTTTGAAACGACACAGAATGACGTTATAATGATACCTGAGTGACATTGAAATGACACAGAATGATACTGGAATGACATTGAAGTTAGAATGAAATGTTATTGAAATTCGAGTGCTACTGACACAACATTCAAATGAAATGACATAGGTATGATGCATGAATGACATGGACAATGATACAGAAATCACTTTAGAAGAAGTTACTTTGAAAAGTTACAGAATGACGTTAAAATGATACCTGAGTAACATTGAAATGACACAGAATGATACTGGAATGACATTGAAGTAAGAATAAAATGTTACAGCAATTCGAGTGCCACTGAAACAACATCCGAAAGAAATGATATCGATATGATACATAAATGACATGGGCAATGATACAGAGCTCACATTGCAATGACACAGAAATCACTTTGGATTGATAAAGAAGTTACTTTGAAACGATACAGAATGCGAATGAAATATTGCCTGAGTGACATAGAAATGACACAGAATGATACCGGGATGACATTGAAGTAAGAATGAAATGTTATTGAGATTCGAGTGCTACTGAAACAACATTCCAAAGAAATGACATTGATATGATACTTAAATGAACTGAACAATAAATTTGAAATAATACAGAACTGACATCACTTTCATAAATCACTTTGAAATGATAAAAAAGTCACAGTGGAAAGTGACAGAATGACGTTAAAATGATACTTGAGTGACTTTGAAATTATACAGAATGATACTGGAATGACATTGAAGTAAGAATGAAATGTTATTGCAATTCGAGTACTTCTGAAATAATATTCCAAAGAAATGGCATTGGTATGATACATAAATGACATGGGCAATGATACAGAGCTTACAATGCAATAACACAGAAATCACTTTGGAATGATAAAAAAGTTACTTTGAAACGATACAGAATGACGTTAAAATGATACGTGAGTGACATTGAAATGACACAGAATGATACTGGAATGACATTAAGTAAGAATAAAATGTTATTGCAATTCGAGTGCTTCTGAAATAATATTCAAAAGAAATGACATTGGTATGTTACATAAATAATATAGAAAATGATACGGAGCTTACATTGCATTAACACAGAAATCACTTTGTAACGATAAAGAAGTTACTTTGAAACGATACAGAATGACGTTAAAATGATACCTGAGTGACTTTGAAATGACACAGAGTGATACTGGGATGACATTGAAGTAATAATGAAATGCTATTGAATTTCGAGTGCTACTGAAACAACGTTCAAAATAAATGACATTGGTATGATACAGAAATGACATGAACAATGATACAGAGCTGAAATTGCAATGACACAGAAATCACTTAGGAATGATAAAGAAGTTACATTGATACAATACAGAATGACATTAAAATGATATCTGAGTGACATTGAAGTGACACAGAATGATACGGGGATGACATTGAAGTAAGAATTAAATTTTATTGGAATTCCAGTGCTACTGAAATAACAGTTAAAAGAGGATGACATTGGTATGATACATAAATGACATGGGCAATGATATAGAGCTCACATTGCAATGACATAGAAATCACTTTGGAATGATAAAGAAGTTACTTTGAAACGATAGAGAATGATATTAAAATGATACCTGAGTGACATTGAAATGACACAGAATGATACTGGAATGACATTCAAGTAAGAATGAAATGTTATTGCAATTCGAGTGCTACTGACACAACATTCAAAAGAAATAATATTGGTATGATACATACGTGACACGAATAATGATTCATAGCTTACATTGCAATATCACAGAAATCACTTAAGAATGATAAAGAAGTTACTTTGAAACGATAGAGAATGATATTTACATGATACTTGAGTGACATTGAAATGACACAAAATTATACCGAGGTGACATTGAACTGAGAATGAAATGTTATTGAAATTCGACTGCTACTGAAACAACATTCAATATAAATAACATCGATATGATACATAAATGACATGGACAATGATTAAGAGGTAACATTGCAATAACACAGAAATCACTTTGTAAGTTCTTTAAGTTAGAATGAAATGTTTTTGCAATTCGAGTGCTACTGAAACAACATTCAAAAGAAATGACATAGTTATGATACATAAATGACATGAACAATGATACAGAGCTGAAATTGCAAAGACACAGAAATCACTTATAAATGATAAAGAAGTTACTTTGAAACGATACAGAATGACGTTAAAATGATACCTGGGTGACATTGTAATGACACAGAATGATACTGGAATGACAATGAAGTAAGAATAAAATGTTATTGCAATTCTAGTGCTACTGAAACAACATTTAAAAGAAATGACATTGGTATGATACATAAACGACATGGACGTCATTTATGACGTCCATGTCATAAATGACATGGACAAGCTCTGCCATGTATGCAGAGCTTACATGGCAATAACACAGAAATCACTTTGGAATGATAAAGAAGTTACTTTGAAACGTTACAGAATGGCATTAAAGTGATATTGGAATAACACAGAATGATGCTGGGATGACATTGAAGCAAGAAATAGCATTAGTATGGTACATACATGACATGAACAATGATACAGAGCTTCTTTGTCATCTCTTGCCAAGTCTTTATCATTTCTTTATAACTTTTTTGCCATTTTGTCATTTACTTGTCATTTAGCTATAATTTCTTTGTCATTCCCTTGACATTTATTTGTCACTTATTTGTCATTTATTTAATATTCCTTAGTCATTACTTGTCATTACTTTATTACTTATTTACCATTTAGTTATTATTTCCTTATCATTCTCTTGACATTTAGTTGTCACTTGTCATTTATGTATTATTCCTTTGTAATTCTCTTATCAGTTCTTTGTCATCTCTTATCAATTCTTTGTTATCTCTTTATAACTTTTTGCCATTATTTGTCATTTACTTGCCATTTACTTATTATATATTTATCATTTACATGATATTTATTTGTCACTAACTTGTCATTTAATTATTAATTCTTTGTCATTTATTTGTCTTTATTACTTATTTGCCATTCATTGTCATTTTCATGTTATTTAGTTATTATTTCCTTGTCATTCCCTTGACATTTAGTTTCCCTTGAAATGTAGAATGACATTGAAGTAAGAATGAAATGTTATTGCAATTCGAGTGCTACTGACACAACATTCAAATCAAATGACATGGAGAATGATACAGAGCTTACATTGCAATAACACAGAAATTACGCTGGAATGATAAAGGAGTTACTTTGAAAAGTTACAGAATGACATTTAAATGATACCTGAGTGACATTGAAATGACAGAGAAGGATTCTAGAATGACATTGAAGCAAGAATGAAATGTTACTGAAATTCGAGTGCTACTGACATAACATTCAAAAGAAATAACATTGGCGTGATACATAAATGACATGGACAATGATACAGAGCTCACATTGTAATGACATAGAAATCACTTTGGAATGATAAATAAGTTACTTTGAAACGACACAGAATGACGTTAAAATGATACCTGAGTGACATTGAAATGACACAGAATGATACTGGAATGACAATGAAGTAAGAATAAAATGTTATTGCAATTCTAGTGCTACTGAAACAACATTCAAAAGAAATGACATTGGTATGATACATAAATGACATGGACGTCATTTATGACGTCCATGTCATAAATGACATGGACAAGCTCTGCCATGTATGCAGAGCTTACATGGCAATAACACAGAAATCACTTTGGAATGATAGAGAAGTTACTTTGAAACGATACAGAATGGCATTAAAGTGATATTGGAATAACACAGAATGATGCTGGGATGACATTGAAGCAAGAAATAGCATTAGTATGGTACATACATGACATGAACAATGATACAGAGCTTCTTTGTCATCTCTTGCCAATTCTTTATCATTTCTTTATTACTTTTTTGCCATTTTGTCATTTACTTGTCATTTAGCTATAATTTCTTTGTCATTCCCTTGACATTTATTTGTCACTTATTTGTCATTTATTTAATATTCCTTAATCATTACTTGTCATTACTTTATTACTTATTTACCATTTAGTTATTATTTCCTTATCATTCTCTTGACATTTAGTTGTCACTTGTCATTTATGTATTATTCCTTTGTAATTCTCTTATCAGTTCTTTGTCATCTCTTATCAATTCTTTGTTATCTCTTTATAACTTTTTGCCATTATTTGTCATTTACTTGCCATTTACTTATTATATATTTATCATTCACGTGATATTTATTTGTCACTAACTTGTCATTTAATTATTAATTCTTCGTCATTTATTTGTCTTTATTACTTATTTGCCATTCATTGTCATTTTCTTGTTATTTAGTTATTATTTCCTTGTCATTCCCTTGACATTTAGTTTCCCTTGAAATGTAGAATGAAATGTTATTGCAATTCGAGTGCTACTGACACAACATTCAAAACAAATGACATTGGTATAATATATAAATGACATGGGCAATGATACAGAGCTCGCATTGTAATTATACAGAAATCACTTTGGAATGATAAAGAAGTTACATTGAAACGATACAGAATGATATTAAAATGATACCTGAGTGATATTGAAATGACACAGAATGATACTGAAATGACATTGAAGTAAGAATGAAATGTTGTTGCAATTTGAGTGCTTCTGACACAACATTCAAAAGAAATGACATTGATATGATACATAAATGACATGGAGAATGATACAGAGCTTACATTGCAATAACACAGAAATGACGCTGGAATGATAAAGAAGTTACAGAATGACATTTAAATGATACCTGAGTGACATTGAAATGATACAGAAGGATTCTAGAATGACATTGAAGCAAAATATGAAATGTTATTGAAATTCGAGTGTTACTGACATAACATTCAAAAGAAATAACTTTGTCATGATACATAAATGACATGGACAATGATACAGAGCTCACATTGTAATGACATAGAAATCACTTTGGAATGAAAAAAAAGTTACATTGAAACGATACAGAATGACATTAAAATGATTGCTGAGTGACATTGACATTACACAGAATGGTACTGGAATGACATTTAAGTAACAATGAAATGTTATTGCAATTCGAGTGGTACTGACACAACATTCAAAAGAAATGACATAGTTATGATACATAAATGACACGAACAATGATACAGGTCTCACATTGCAATAACACACAAATCACTTGGGAATGATAAAGATTTGACTAATCCAATTAGTCTAATCCTCACCGCCTACTCTAAATTGAACTAATATCGAAATGATATAGGAATGACACTGGAATGATAGTGTGTGAATGATATTGAGGTTTGTTCGTGGTTTATGGATGGAAAGAAGAGACATTGAACGATTTCATTTGTTAGATTTGTGGGGTAATTAGTATTCCGAGCGGTGTCGCGTTGGAGTGGTTTGAAGACCGTTTGGGTGTCTTCGCCGGCGATTATTTGCCCAGCCATTATCTCGGCAAATGTTACAAACTCTCTCTCTAATATTTGTCCAAGCCGAGAAACGAAAACAACCAAAAGGAGTGAAATAATAATTCCGCTTTTTTTTCTTCCAACTGAAAATTTGTCGTGCGCTCGTTCAAATATTTGAACATTCGACGATTTTATGAAAATGTGATGCGACCGCCCGACCGCGAACATTTAATGGTTTCTAATAAATCCAAAGTTTTGTTCCCCAATATTCCACTTGGGCGAATTATTAATTATTACGTGCGAGCAAGTGTTAAACAACGCGAGCTTTGCGAAGGAAAATCGGGCGTTAATTCGACGCTCGAACGCCCTGCCACCATCGCGTTTGTTCGCGATCTGCGCCCTTTTTTCCGCCTCGCATTTTCCACCGAATCATGCGGAAAATTCCCGCTAATTTCACCATTAAAAACCGATATCGCTAAATAACATTCAAATTAACGTAATTATAATAAATTCATGTGGAACCATTGAGGAACCTTGTGGAACCACCAACAGACTAAAATAAATTGATTAGACCACGTAACTAAACTAGACTAGGCAGTCAAATATAGACTCGACTCGAAATCAACACTCGACTAACCTAACCTAACATTTTTTTTAGGGAATTAAGAATCTTCCAAAGTCATCCAGAGCATGGTTCTTGCGCTCTAGATAGCGTCGGATTTGTAACACTCTAGGGTACACCTACCGATTAAACCTTTTCCCCTCACTGTCTCAGACCCCTTGCGGGACTGCCTTCTCAGCATTACTTCACTCGGGGTTTGCATTCTGTTCAACTTTTTCCCACTTTTTTACGGCCCGTTTCGTCCTTCCCTTTTGCTGTTATGACATATGTCGTCAGCTTCTCCACTGCGCATTCTCTGCTTTGTAGCATTGTATCCTGTAGGTTTTCTGGGGTTAGCTTTCCTCCCACCTTTAATTCCATTTCCAGCCGTTGTTTGGCCCATCTGGGGCAATTGATAAATATAGTATAGTGGCAATCATCCACCAAGTCTGGGCAGTACACACAATTTTCGGTCTCCCTCAGGTGTCTGCGATAGAGGTATGCCATGAAGCTACCATGTCCGAGCTGCAGCTGCGAGAGAAAGTAATTCTGACCCGTGCTTCTATGCGCGGGATGAGTCGTTTTGTTCACACTGCACATCCAATTTCAACTGGTTCAATCTTGTCTGCCATTCGTGCATAGTGTCTTCTCTGCTCTCCTCCCCTTCAAGGTACCTTTTTAGCCTTTTTTTGGCATCAGGTCTATTGGCATCAGCCCGACAACTACCGACAGCGCTTCCGCCGAGGCCGTCCTGTAGGACCTACATATCCGAATTGCCAGCAGTCTCTGTATTCATCCGTACATTTTTCTATATTTTTTGGTTCTCACCAGCGATTCATACCACGTAGGGAGACAATGCCACTGTGCAGAGTGTGCGCCTGCGGCTCGCCCTTGGTACCTTAACCTAATCTAACGTAACCTAACAGAGAAGTCTATAGTTCATTTTTTTAAAGAATGCAGTACAGGGAAGATAGGGCTTATTTGACCTTGTTCTCTGATTGGCTTAAATCGAGAAGAAGTTCACACCGACGATATTTACTTCTCCATCTCAACCTCTTTTCTCTCTTTCTTTTCACATACATTTGCAGCTCTTAATTGTCAATGGCTGCCGCGTCACTTCACAATTGTCATCTGATCTGTTTGTTTCATTTAGATTCTTTGCGTTTTTCTCCATTTAGTATTGTATAAGTTATTCAATAATGTTAAGATATTCAATCAAGCCATTAATAAATTACCAATTTTATATTCAAGTAACCATATTTGAATTTAGCGCCAAATTTTGTATCTACATTGAACATTTATCATAGTGTAAATCAGGTTTCTAGTTACTGCATTCTTAAAAAGAATGGACTATAGTATAGATTAGACGACTCGTTTAAACCAGGGAGACTAACTGGACTGATTTTTTAATTTTTGTTTTTGCCCTCGAATGGCTTCTGGGAGATATTATTACATTTTTATTTTAATTACGGGTCGTTGGGGTTGCGCCTGGAAGGGAGGGTGGCGAGAAAACAATTCGAGGGTGAAACGAGGGAAAACCGCTTGATTTTGCCTTTAAATTGGGGTGGAAAAAATATATGTTTTGATCTGTAAATGTCATTTAATATTCGTCTATAAATGTCATTTAATTATCATTTCTTAATCATTTACTCGTCACTTAGTTATTATATCTTAGCCTTTCTCTTTATATTTATTTGTCAATTACTCGTCATTTATTTACTTTTTCTTTGTCATTTCTCTATTACTTATTTGTTGTCATTTATTTGTCATTTAGTTATTGTTTCCTTGTCTCTTCCTTGACATTTAGTCGTCATTTACTTGTCATATTTTGACAAGAGATATCAAATCTGTTATATATTATTCTTTTGTCATTCTCTAGTTAATTTTTTGTCATCACTTGTCAATTATTTGTCATTTCTTTATTACTGTTTTGCCATTTCTTGTCATTTACTCGTCACTTACTTATTATTTGTTTTTCATTCCCTTGACATTTGATTGTCACTTACTTGTCATTTGTTTATTATGCCTTTGTCATTTATTTGTCGTTTCTTTATTAATAATTTGCTAATCATTATCATTTACTTGTCATTTAGTTATTATTTCCTTGTCACTCCCTTGACACGTTGTTGTCACTTGTATTATTCCCTTGTCATTCTCTTGTCAATTCTTTTTCATATCTTGTCAATTCTTTGTCATTTCTTTATTACTTGTATTGCCATTTATTGCCATTTACTTGTGATTTAGTTATTGTTTTCATGTCCTTTCCATGACATTTAGTCGTCATTTACTTGTCATTTATGAATTATTCTTTTGTCATTCTCTAGTTTATTCTTTGACATCACTTGTCCATTCTTCGTCATTCCTTTATTAATTTGTTGCCATTTCTTGTCATTTACTTGTTATTTGTTTTTCATTTCCTTGGCATTTATTTGTCACTTACTTGTCATTTGCTTATTATGCTTTTCTCATTTATTTGTCGTTTCTTTATTAACTAGTTGCCAATCATTATCATTTACTTGTCATTTAGTTATTATTTCCTTGTCACTCCCTTGACACGTTGTTGTCACTTGTATTATTCCCTTGTCATTCTCTTGTCAATTCTTTTTCATATCTTGTCAATTCTTTGTCATTTCTTTATTACTTGTTTTGTCATTTATTGTCATTTACTTGTCATTTAGTTATGGTTTCCTTGTCATTTCCATGACATTTAGTCGTCATTTACTTGTCATTTATGAATTATTCTTTTGTCATTCTCTAGTTTATTCTTTGTCATCACTTGTCCATTCTTTGTCATTTCTTTATTAATTTGTTGCCATTTCTTGTCATTTACTTGTTATTTGTTTTTCATTTCCTTGGCATTTAGTTGTCACTTACTTGTCATTTGTTTATTATGCTTTTGTCATTTATTTGTCGTTTCTTTATTAACTACTTGCCAATCATTATCATTTACTTGTCATTTAGTTATCATTTCCTTGTCACTCCCTTGACACGTTGTTGTCACTTGTATTATTCCCTTGTCATTCTCTTGTCAATTCTTTTTCATATCTTGCCAATTCTTTGTCATTTCTTTATTACTTGTTTTGCCATTTATTGTCCTTTTCTTGTCATTTAGTTATTGTTTCCTTGTCATTTCCATGACATTTAGTCGTCATTTACTTGTCATTTATGAATTATTCTTTTGTCATTCTCTAGTTTATTCTTTGACATCACTTGTCCATTCTTTGTCATTTCCTTATTAATTTGTTGCCATTTCTTGTCATTTACTTGTTATTTGTTTTTAATTTCCTTGGCATTTATTTGTCACTTACTTGTCATTTGCTTATTATGCTTTTCTCATTTATTTGTCGTTTCTTTATTAACTAGTTGCCAATCATTATCATTTACTTGTCATTTAGTTATTATTTCCTTGTCACTCCCTTGACACGTTGTTGTCACTTGTATTATTCCCTTGTCATTCTCTTGTCAATTTTTTTTCATATCTTGTCAATTCTTTGTCATTTCTTTATTACTTGTATTGCCATTTATTGTCATTTACTTGTCATTTAGTTATTGTTTCCTTGTCATTTCCATGACATTTAGTCGTATTTACTTGTCATTTATGAATTATTCTTTTGTCATTCTCTAGTTTATTCTTTTTCATCACTTGTCCATTCTTTGTCATTTCTTTATTAATTTGTTGCCATTTCTTGTCATTTACTTGTTATTTGTTTTTCATTTCCTTGGCATTTAGTTGTCACTTACTTGTCATTTGTTTATTATGCTTTTGTCATTTATTTGTCGTTTCTTTATTAACTACTTGCCAATCATTATCATTTACTTGTCATTTAGTTATTATTTCCTTGTCACTCCCTTGACACGTTGTTGTCACTTGTATTATTCCCTTGTCATTCTCTTGTCAATTCTTTTTCATATCTTGTCAATTCTTTGTCTTTTCTTTATTACTTGTATTGCCATTTATTGTCATTTACTTGTGATTTAGTTACTGTTTCCTTATCATTTCCATGACATTTAGTCGTCATTTACTTGTCATTTATGAATTATTCTTTTGTCATTCTCTAGTTTATTCTTTGACATCACTTGTCCATTCTTCGTCATTTCTTTATTAATTTGTTGCCATTTCTTGTCATTTACTTGTTATTTGTTTTTCATTTCCTTGGCATTTAGTTGTCACTTACTTGTCATTTGTTTATTATGCTTTTGTCATTTATTTGTCGTTTCTTTATTAACTACTTGCCAATCATTATCATTTACTTGTCATTTAGTTATTATTTCCTTGTCACTCCCTTGACACGTTGTTGTCACTTGTATTATTCCCTTGTCATTCTCTTGTCAATTCTTTTTCATATCTTGTCAATTCTTTGTCATTTCTTTATTACTTGTTTTGCCATTTATTGTCATTTACTTGTCATTTAGTTATTGTTTCCTTGTCATTTCCATGACATTTAGTCGTCATTTACTTGTCATTTATGAATTATTCTTTTGTCATTCTCTAGTTTATTCTTTGTCATCACTTGTCCATCCTTTGTCATTTCTTTATTAATTTGTTGCCATTTCTTGTCATTTACTTGTTATTTGTTTTTAATTTCCTTGGCATTTAGTTGTCACTTACTTGTCATTTGTTTATTATGCTTTTGTCATTTATTTGTCGTTTCTTTATTAACTACTTGCCAATCATTATCATTTACTTGTCATTTAGTTATTATTTCCTTGTCACTCCCTTGACACGTTGTTGTCACTTGTATTATTCCCTTGTCATTCTCTTGTCAATTCTTTTTCATATCTTGTCAATTCATTGTCATTTCTTTATTACTTGTATTGCCATTTATTGTCATTTACTTGTCATTTAGTTATTGTTTCCTTGTCATTTCCATGACATTTAGTCGTCATTTACTTGTCATTTATGAATTATTCTTTTGTCATTCTCTAGTTTATTCTTTGTCATCACTTGTCCATTCTTTGTCATTTCTTTATTAATTTGTTGCCATTTCTTGTCATTTACTTGTTATTTGTTTTTCATTTCCTTGGCATTTAGTTGTCACTTGCTTGTCATTTGTTTATTATGCTTTTGTCATTTATTTGTCGTTTCTTTATTAACTAGTTGCCAATCATTATCATTTACTTGTCATTTAGTTATTATTTCCTTGTCACTTCCTTGACACGTTGTTGTCACTTGTATTATTCCCTTGTCATTCTCTTGTCAATTCTTTTTCATATCTGGTCAATTCTTTGTCATTTCTTTATTACTTGTTTTGCCATTTATTGTCATTTACTTGTCATTTAGTTATTGTTTCCTTGTCATTTCCATGACATTTAGTCGTCATTTACTTGTCATTTATGAATTATTCTTTTGTCATTCTCTAGTTTATTCTCTGTCATCACTTGTCCATTCTTTGTCATTTCTTTATTAATTTGTTGCCATTTCTTGCCATTTACTTGTTATTTGTTGTTCATTTCCTTGGCATTTAGTTGTCACTTACTTGTCATTTGACTATTATGCTTTTGTCATTTATTTGTCGTTTCTTTATTAACAACTTGCCAATCATTATCATTTACTTGTCATTTAGTTATTATTTCCTTGTCACTCCCTTGACACGTTGTTGTCACTTGTATTATTCCCTTGTCATTCTCTTGTCAATTCTTCTTCATATCTTGTCAATTCTTTGTCATTTCTTTATTACTTGTTTTGCCATTTATTGTCATTTACTTGTCATTTAGTTATGGTTTCCTTGTCATTTCCATGACATTTAGTCGTCATTTACTTGTCATTTATGAATTATTCTTTTGTCATTCTCTAGTTTATTCTTTGTCATCACTTGTCCATTCTTTGTCATTTCTTTATTAATTTGTTGCCATTTCTTGTCATTTACTTGTTATTTGTTTTTCATTTCCTTGGCATTTAGTTGTCACTTACTTGTCATTTGACTATTATGCTTTTGTCATTTATTTGTCGTTTCTTTATTAACTACTTGCCAATCATTATCATTTACTTGTCATTTAGTTATTATTTCCTTGTCACTCCCTTGACACGTTGTTGTCACTTGTATTATTCCCTTGTCATTCTCTTGTCAATTCTTTTTCATATCTTGTCAATTCTTTGTCATTTCTTTATTACTTGTTTTGCCATTCATTGTCATTTACTTGTCATTTAGTTATTGTTTCTTTGTCATTTCCATGACATTTAGTCGTCATTTACTTGTCATTTATGAATTATTCTTTTGTCATTCTCTAGTTTATTCTTTGTCATCACTTGTCCATTCTTTGTCATTTCTTTATTAATTTGTTGCCATTTCTTGTCATTTACTTGTTATTTGTTTTTCATTTCCTTGGCATTTAGTTGTCACTTACTT
This sequence comes from Phosphuga atrata, assembly GCA_944588485.1. Classification (NCBI taxonomy): domain Eukaryota; kingdom Metazoa; phylum Arthropoda; class Insecta; order Coleoptera; family Silphidae; genus Phosphuga; species Phosphuga atrata. Next base: position 23,081,230 of record OX155906.1, read on the forward strand.
TTCATTTGTTCATTATGCTTTTGTCATTTATTTGTCGTTTCTTTATTAACTACTTGCCAATCATTATCATTTACTTGTCATTTTGTTATTATTTCCTTGTCACTCCCTTGACACGTTGTTGTCACTTGTATTATTCCCTTGTCATTCTCTTGTCAATTCTTTTTTATATCTTGTCAATTCTTTGTCATTTCTTTATTACTTGTATTGCCATTTATTGTCATTTACTTGTCATTTAGTTATTGTTTCCTTGTCATTTCCATGACATTTAGTCGTATTTACTTGTCATTTATGAATTATTCTTTTGTCATTCTCTAGTTTATTCTTTGTCATCACTTGTCCATTCTTTGTCATTTCTTTATTAATTTGTTGCCATTTCTTGTCATTTACTTGTTATTTGTTTTTCATTTCCTTGGCATTTAGTTGTCACTTACTTGTCATTTGTTTATTATGCTTTTGTCATTTATTTGTCGTTTCTTTATTAACTACTTGCCAATCATTATCATTTACTTGTCATTTAGTTATTATTTCCTTGTCACTCCCTTGACACGTTGTTGTCACTTGTAATATTCCCTTGTCATTCTCTTGTCAATTCTTTTTCATATCTTGTCAATTCTTTGTCATTTCTTTATTACTTGTATTGCCATTTATTGTCATTTACTTGTCATTTATTTATTGTTTCCTTGTCATTTCCATGACATTTAGTCGTCATTTACTTGTACTTTATGAATGATTCTTTTGTCATTCTCTAGTTTATTCTTTGTCATCACTTGTCCATTCTTTGTCATTTCTTTATTAATTTGTTGCCATTTCTTGTCATTTACTTGTTATTTGTTTTTCATTTCCTTGGCATTTAGTTGTCACTTACTTGTCATTTGTTTATTATGCTTTTGTCATTTATTTGTCGTTTCTTTATTAACTACTTGCCAATCATTATCATTTACTTGTCATTTAGTTATTATTTCCTTGTCACTCCCTTGACACGTTGTTGTCACTTGTATTATTCCCTTGTCATTCTCTTGTCAATTCTTTTTCATATCTTGTCAATTCTTTGTCATTTCTTTATTACTTGTTTTGCCATTTATTGTCATTTACTTGTGATTTAGTTATGGTTTCCTTGTCATTTCCATGACATTTAGTCGTCATTTACTTGTCATTTATGAATTATTCTTTTGTCATTCTCTAGTTTATTCTTTGTCATCACTTGTCCATTCTTTGTCATTTCTTTATTAATTTGTTGCCATTTCTTGTCATTTACTTGTTATTTGTTTTTCATTTCCTTGGCATTTATTTGTCACTTACTTGTCATTTGCTTATTATGCTTTTCTCATTTATTTGTCGTTTCTTTATTAACTAGTTGCCAATCATTATCATTTACTTGTCATTTAGTTATTATTTCCTTGTCACTCCCTTGACACGTTGTTGTCACTTGTATTATTCCCTTGTCATTCTCTTGTCAATTCTTTTTCATATCTTGTCAATTCTTTGTCATTTCTTTATTACTTGTTTTGCCATTTATTGTCATTTACTTGTCATTTAGTTATTGTTTCCTTGTCATTTCCATGACATTTAGTCGTCATTTACTTGTCATTTATGAATTATTCTTTTGTCATTCTCTAGTTTATTCTTTGACATCACTTGTCCATTCTTTGTCATTTCCTTATTAATTTGTTGCCATTTTTTGTCATTTACTTGTTATTTGTTTTTCATTTCCTTGGCATTTAGTTGTCACTTACTTGTCATTTGTTTATTATGCTTTTGTCATTTATTTGTCGTTTCTTTATTAACTACTTACTTATCATTTAGTTATTATTTCCTTGTCACTCCCTTGACACGTTGTTGTCACTTGTATTATTCCCCTGTCATTCTCTTGTCAGTTCTTTGTCATTTCTTTATTAATTTTGTTGCCATTTCTCGTCACTTATTTGTCATTTACTTATTAGTTCTTCGTCATTCCCTTGACATTTAATTGTCACTACATGTCAATTATTTATTATTCCTTTGTCATTTATTTGTCATTTCTTTATTACTTATTTGCCTTTCATTGTTATTTACTTGTCATTTAGTTATTATTTCCTTGTCATTCCCTTGACCTTCAGTTGCCACTTACTTGTCATTTATGCATAATTCCTGTGTCAATTCTTTGTCATTTCTTTATTACTTTCTTGCCATTCTTTTTCATTTACTTGTCATTTAGGTATAATTTCTTCATCCTTCCCTTGATATTTATTTGTCACTTACTTATTAAAACTTATTTGTCATTCATTGTCATTTACTTGTCATTTAGTTATTATTTGCTTGTCATTCCCTTGACATTTTGTTCCCACTTACTTATCATTTTTGTATTCCCTTCTTATTCTCTTGTGAATTCTTTGTCATCTCTTGTCAATTCTTTGAAATTTCTTTATTACTTTCTTGCCATTCTTTGTCATTTACTTGTCATTTAGGTATAATTTCTTCGTCCTTCCCTTAACATTTATTTGTCACTTACTTGTCATTTATTTATTATCCCTTAGTCATTTATTTGCCAAAACTTTATTACTTATTTGTCATTCATTGTCATTTACTTGTCATTTAGTTATTATTTCCTTGTCATTCCCTTGACATTTAGTTGTCACTTACTTATCATTTATGTATTATACCCTTGTTATTCTCTTGTCAATTCTTTGTCATCTCTTGTCAATTCTTTGTCATTTCTTTATTACTTCTTTGCCATTTTTTGTCATTTACTTATTATTTCTTTGTCATTCCCTTGACGTTTATTTTTCACTTACATGTTATTTATTTATTATTAATTTGCCATTTATTCTTTATTACTTATTTGTCATTCATTGTCATTTACTTGTCATTTAGTTATTATTTCCTTGTCATTCCCTTGACATTTAGTTGTCACTTACTTGTCATTTATGCATTATTTCTTTGTCATTCTCTTGTCAATTCTTTGTCATTTCTTTATTACTTTCTTGACGTTTTTTGTCATTTACTTGTCATTTTGTTATAATTTCTTCGTCATTCCCTTGTCATTTATTTGTCACTTACTTGATATTTATTTATCATTCCTTAGTCATTTATTTGTCAATACTTTCTTACTTATTTGTCGTTTATTGTAAATTATTTGTCAGTTAGTTATTATTTCCTTGTCACTCCCTTGACATTTAAGTGTAACTTGTCATTTATGTATTATTCCTTTGTCATTTTCTTATCCATTCTTTGCCATTTTTTTATTATTTTTTTGTCATTTATTGTCATTTAGTTGTCACTCAGTTATGATTTCTTCGTCATTCCCTAGACATTTATTTGTCACTTGTCATTTATTTATTATTCCTTAGTTATTTATTTCTCAATACTTTATTACTTATTTGTCATGCATTGTCATTTACTAGTCATTTAGTTATTATTTCCTTGTCATTCCCTTGACATTTAATTGTCACTTACTTATCGTTTATGTACTATTAACTTGTCATTCTCTTGTCAATTCCTTGTCATTTATTTACTACTTTTTTGCCATTTATGGTCATTTACTTGTCATTTACTTATTATTTCTTCGCCATTCCCTTGACATTTAATTGTCACTTACTCGTCATTTATTTATTATTCCTTAGTTATTTATTTGTCATTACTTTATTACTTATTTGCATTTATTGTCATTTACTTGTCATTTACTTATTATTTCCTTGGCATTTCCTTGGCATTAATTTGTCACTTACTTGTCATTTAGTTATTATTCCTTTGTCATTCTCTTGTCAATTTGTTGTCATTAATTTATTACTTTTTGCCATTTATTGTCATTTACTTGTGATCTAGTTATGTTTTCTTCGTCATTCCCTTGAAATTAATTTGTCACTTACTTATCATTTATTTATTTATTTGTCATTACTTTTTTAATTAGTTGCCATTCATTGTCATTTAGATTCATTTCCAAAGCATTCGCGTTTATATTTTTATTTCAGTGTCATTTCTGATAATAAATAAATCACGCACACATTTGAACGTAAATTCTGTGTCATATCAACGTCATCTCATTATATCTTTTTATGTCACTTATATATTACGCTAATTTCATTTCTATCATTCGTTTATTATTTCTATCATTCGCATGCCATTTCCTTCATTCAGATGTCATTTCCATCATTCGCATGTCATTTCTGTCATTTGTAAATCATTTGTATGTCATTACTATCATGTGCATGTCAGTTAATTATTTTTTGTTTGTCATTCTCGTAACATTTATTTGTTACTTATTTTTCATTTATTTATTGTTTTTTTGACGTTCTCTAGCCCTTTATTAGTCATTTCTTAATTGTTTCTTTGCCATTCATTGTCATTTGCTTGTCATTTAGTTATTATTTCTTTATAATTCTAATGATATTTATTCACTTAGTTGTCATTTATTTATCATTTCCATGTAATTTTGTTGTCATTAAAGTGTCATTTCTTTATTACTTTTTTGTCAATCATTTTCATTTACTTGTCATTTATTAATTATTTCTTGTCATTTTAAAAAAAAAAAAAAATTGGCACTTATTTGTTATTCATTTCATATAGACTATATTTCCTAGAGACTAATTTTGATGTCATTTATGGGTCGCATTAAAATCATTTCCATGTCATTTTCTATCATTTGTATGTCATTCTGCACCATTTTTATAACATCCCTGTCTCATATTGTTATCACAGTGTCATTTCTGATATAAATCACACACACACATTTGAGCGTGTTTTCTGTGTCATATCAACCTCATCTCATTGTATCTTTTTATGTTACTTATATATTACGATAATGTCATTTCTATCATTCGTATATTATTTCTGTCATTCGCATGTCATTTCTATCAATCGGATGTCATTTTTATCATTCGCATGTCATTTCTCATAACATTCATTTGTCACTTATTTGTCATTTATTTATTACTTATTTGCTATTCATTCTCATTTGCTTGTCATTTAGCTGCTATTTCCTTGTCATTCCTTTGATACTTCTTCATCACTTAGTTGTCATTTATTTATTATTCTTATGTCAGTTTCTTGACATTAATTTGTTGTTAATTATTTTTTTACCATTCATTGTCATTTGCTTGTCTATTAGTTATTATGTCTTTGTCATCCCCTTGACAACTATTTGTGACTTAGTTGTCATTTTTTTGTTATTCTAATGTCATTCTTCTGTCAATAATATGCCATTACTTTATTGATTTTTTGACATTTAGTCGTCATATACTTGTCATATTTTGACAAGAGATATCAACTCTGTTATGTATTATCTTTTGTCATTCTCTAGTTAATTTTTTGTCATCACGTCAATTATTTGTCATTTCTTTATTACTGTTTTGCCATTTCTTGTCATTTACTCGTCATTTACTTATTATTTGTTTTTCATTTCCTTGACATTTAATTGTCACTTACTTGTCATTTGTTTATTATGCCTTTGTCATTTATTTGTCGTTTCTTTATTAATAATTTGCTAATCATTATCATTTACTTGTCATTTAGTTATTATTTCATTGTCACCCTCTTGACATTTAGTTGTCACTTACTTATGATTTATGTATTATTCGCTTGTCATTCTCTTGTCAATTCTTTTTCATATCTTGTCAATTCTTTGTCATTTCTTTATTACTTGTATTGCCATTTATTGTCATTTACTTGTCATTTAGTTATTGTTTCCTTGTCACTTCCATGACATTTAGTCGTCATTTACTTGTCATTTATGAATTATTCTTTTGCCATTTATTTATTATTCTTATGTCAGTTTCTTGACATTAATTTGTTGTTAATTATTTTTTTACCATTCATTGTCATTTGCTTGTCTATTAGTTATTATGTCTTTGTCATTCCCTTGACAACTATTTGTGACCTAGTTGTCATTTTTTTGTTATTCTAATGTCATTCTTCTGTCAATAATATGTCATTACTTTATTGATTTTTTGCCTTTCATTGACATTTACTTGTCATTTATTAAATATTTATTTGTCATTTTCTTGACATTTATTTGTGACTTATTTGTTATTTATTTGATACAGACTATATCTACTACAGAATAATTTTGTTGTCATTTGTGTGTTGCTTTAAAATCATTTTTATTTCCTTTCCTATCATTTTTATATCATTTTCTATCACTTTTATGTCATTTTGTATCATTTTTATATGATTCCCGTCTTATACTGTTATTTAAGTTAGGTTATCACGCACAAATCATTTTCGTAATTCTCATATCTCATAATCGTTATCTCATACTGTTATTTAAGTTAAGTTATCACGCACAAATATTAATGTAAGTTCTGCGTCATATCAACGTCATTTCATTATTACTGTTATGTCACTTATATATAACGTCAATGTCATTTCTACCTTTCGCATGCCATTTCTATCATTCGCGTGTCATTTCTATTAATCGCATGTCATTACTATCATTCGTATGTCATTTCCTTATCATTCTCGTGTCATATTCTCATCAATCTCATCTCATATCTAACTAAATCTCAGAAGTAATTAAAAAACAAATTGTTCCTTATAATTCATAAATAACAAAAATAAACTTCAATGTAAACTAAATGTCACTTTACAATTCCTGTTCCAGTCACTTTTCTATTGTTTTAATGACATTTTTAATAATATCGCGTCATTTCAGTTTCATTTAAATGTCATTTCACTGTCATTTCATAAATAATTTAATGGCGTTTCTGACATCATATGTCATTTCTATATCATTCTTATGTTATTTCAGTGTCATTTCATAAATAATTTAATGGCGTTTCTGACATCATATGTCATTTCTATATCTTTCTTATGTTAATTTAGTGTCATTTCATAAATAATTTAATGGCGTTTCTGACATCATATGTCATTTCTATATCTTTCTTATGTTAATTTAGTGTCATTTCATAAATAATTTAATGGCGTTTCTGACATCATATGTCATTTCTATATCATTCTTATGCCATTTCCTTTATATTCCAATGTCATTTTTATATTTCAGACATTAAATGAGAAAACAGGAATGAATGTATGTTCAGACTATATTTGATTCAGACTAATTTTGAGGTCATTTGTGTCCACTTTATTTGTGTTATATAAGTCATTATCTCATTTCTATATCAAAATTGCAATTTATATCATTCGTATGTCACTTCAATGATTCGTATGTCATTAGTCATTATCATTTACTATCACTTTTATACAATTCTGCACCACTTTTATATCATTCCGAATCATTTCTAGGTCATTCCGCATCATTTCTACATCATTCCGTGTAATTTCCGTTCTCAAAATGTTATTTCAGTGTCATTTCTGATAAAATTTCTGTGTGATATCAAGGTCTTTTCATTATTACTCTTGTGTCACTTATGTCATTTTTTATGACATATCATTCGCATGTCATGTCATTTCTCTCATTCGCATGTCATGTCATTTCTATAATTCGCATGACATGTTATCTCTATCATTCGCATGTCATTTCTATCATTCGTATAAGATTTATATCATTTACATGCGATTTCTATCAATGGCATGTCAATCCTATCATTCGTTTAACATTGCTATCATTCACATATTATTTTTATCACTCGCGTGTCATTTATATTATTAGTATGTTACTTCTATTATTCGTATGTCATTTATATCATGCGTGTGTAATTTGTGTATCATTTTCATGTCATTTCCTTAACATCAGCAAGTCATTTCAATTTTGAAACGTCATTTAAGAAGTATATAAAACATGTGTAATTTATAAGTCAGCCTAAACCACATTATTTTGTGAAATTTATGTCAATTCGCATGTCATTTTGCTTGTCATTTCTATCATTTGTATGTCACTTATATCATTCGTATGTAATTTGTATCATGCGCGTGTCATTTGCGTATCATTTTCATGTCATTTTCTTATCATTAGCAAGTCATTTCAATTTTGAAACGTCTTTTAAGAAGTATATAAAACATGTGAAATTTATAAGTCAGTCTAAATCACATTATTTTGTAAAATTTATGTCATTTCGAATGTCATTTTGCTTGTCATTTCTATCATTTGTATGTCACTTCTATCATTCATATGTCATTTATATCATGCGCGTATCATTTTTGTATCATTTTCATGTTATTTCCTAATCATCAGCAAGTCATTACAATTTTTAAACGTCAATTAAGAAGCTTATAAAACATTTGTAATTTATAAGTCAGCCTAAAACACATTATTTTCTGAAATTTTTGTCATTTCGCATGTCATTTCGCTTGTCATTTATATCATTTGTATGTCACTTCTATCATTCGTATGTCATTTATATCATGCGCGTGTCATTTGTGTATCATTTTCATGTCATTTTTTTCTCATCAGCAAGTCATTTCAATTTTGAAACGTCAATTAAGAAGTCTATAAAACATGTGTAATTTATAGGTCCGCCTAAATCACATTATTTCGAAAAATTTATGTCATTTCGTATGTCATTTCGCTTGTCATTTCTATCATTTGTATGTCACTTCTATCATTAGTATGTCATTTATATCATGAGCGTGTCATTTGTGTATCATTTTCATGTCATTTCCTTATCATCAGCAAGTCTTTACAATTTTTAAACGTCAAGTAAGAAATATATAAAACATGTGTAATTTATAAGTCAGCCTAAAACACATTATTTTCTGAAATTTTTGTCATTTCGCATGTCATTTCGCTTGTCATTTATATCATTTGTATGTCACTTCTATCATTCGTATGTCATTTATATCATGCGCGTGTCATTTGTGTATCATTTTCATGTCATTTTCTTCTCATCTGCAAGTCATTTCAATTTTGAAACGTCAATTAAGAAGTCTATAAAACATGTGTAATTTATAGGTCCGCCTAAATCACATTATTTCGAGAAATTTATGTCATTTCGTATGTCATTTCGCTTGTCATTTCTATCATTTGTATGTCACTTCTATAATTCGTATGTGATTTATATCATATGCGTGTCATTTTTGTATCATTTTCATGTCATTTGCTTATCATCAGCAAGTCATTTCAATTTTGAAACGTCTATTAAGAAGTATATAAATCATGTGTAATTTATAAGTCAGTCAAAATCACATTTAGTAAAATAATGTCAATTCGCATGTCATTTCCCTTGTCATTTCTATCATTTGTATGTCATTTCTATCATTCGTATGTCATTTATATCATGCGTGTGTCACTTGCGTATCATTTTCATGTCATTTCCTTATCATCAGCAAGTCATTTCAATTTTGGAACGTCAATTAAGCAGTATATAAAACATGTGTAATTTATACGTCAGACTAAATCACATTATTTTGTGAAATTTATGTCATTTCGCATCTCATTTTGCTTGTCATTTCTATCATTAGTATGTCACTTCTATCATTTGTATGTCATTTATATCATGCGCGTGTCATTTGTGTATCATTTTCATGTCATTTTCTTATTATCATCAAGTTTTTTCAATTTTGAAACGTCAATTAAAAAGTATATAAAACATTCTTAATTTATAAGTCAGCCTAAATCACGTTATTTTGTGAAATTTATGTCAATTCGCATGTCATTTCCCTTGTCATTTCTATCATTTGTATCTCACTTCTATCATTCGTATGACATTTATACCATGCACGTGTCATTTGTGTATCATTTTCATGTCATTTCCTTATCATCAGCAAGTCATTTCAATCTTGAAACGTCAATTAAGAAGTAAATAAAACAGGTGTAATTTATAAGTCAGCCTGAATTACATTATTTTTAGAAATTCATGTCATTTTGCTTGTCATTTCTATCATTTGTATGTCACTTCTATCATTCGTATGTCTTTTATATCATGCGCGTGTAATTTATGTATTATTTTCATGTCATTTCCTTATCATCAGCAGGTCATTTCATTTTTTAAACCTCAATTAAGAAGTATATAAAACATGTGTAATTTATAAGTCAGCCTAAAACACATTATTTTGTGAAATTTATGTCAATTCGCATGTCATTTCGCTTGCCATTTCTATAATTTGTAAGTCACTTCTATCTCATGTCTTAAATTTCTCATGTCATTTCGCTTGTCACTTCTATCATTTGTAAGTCACTTCTATCTCATGTCTTAAATTTCTCATGTCATTTCTATCATTTGTATGTCATTTCTATCATTCGAATGTCATTTATATCATGCGCGTGTCATTTGCGTATCATGTTTATGTCATTTCCTTATCATCAGCAAGTCATTTCAATTTTGAAACGTCAATTAAAAAGTAAATAAAACATGTGTAATTTAAAGGTTCGCCTAAATCACATTATTTCGAGAAATTTATGTCATTTCGGATGTCATTTCGCTTGTCATTTCTATCATTTGTATGTCATTTCTATCATTCGTATGTCATTTATACCATGCGCGTGTCATTTGCGTATCACTTTCATGTCATTTCCTTATTATCAGCAAGTCATTTCAATTTTGAAACGTCTATTAAGAAGTATATAAAACATGTGTAATTTATAAGTCAGTCTAAATCACATTATTTTGTAAAATTTATGTCAATTCGCATGTCATTTCGCTTGTCATTTCTATCATTTGTATGTCACTTCTATCATTCGTATGTCATTTATATCATGCGCGTGTCATTTGTGTATCATTTTCATGTTATTTCCTTATCATCAGCAAGTCATTACAATTTTTAAACGTCAATTAAGAAGCATATAAAACATGTGTAATTTATAAGTCAGCCAAAATCACATTATTTTGTGAAATTTATTTCAATTCGCATGTCATTTCGCTTGTCATTTCTATCATTTGTATGTTACTGCTATCATTCGTATGTCATTTATATCGTGCGCGTATCAGGCGCGCATCATTTGTGTGTCATTTTCATGTCATTTCCTTATCACCAGGAAGGCATTTGAATTTTGAAACGTCAATTAAGAAGTATATAAAACATGTGCAATTAATAACCTAACCTAAATCACTTTATTTTGTGAAATTTATGTCATTTCGCATGTCATTTTGCTTGTCATGATAGAAATTCTATCATTTGTAAGTCACTTATTATATTTACATATCATTATTATTTATATATATTTACATATATTTACATATATTTACATATCATTCGTATGTCATGTACATCATTCGTATGTCATGTATATCATGTGCGTGTCATGTATGTAACATTTTCATGTCATTTCCTTATCATCGGCAGGTCATTTCCATTTTTAAACGTCAATTAAAAAATACATAAACATGTGTAATTTATCTGATTCTTATCAGATTACTTATCAGATTCATCACAGAATTAGTCACAGATTAAATAACTTTATTTTATGAAATTTTTGTCATTTCTCGTGTCTTGTCTTGTCGTCTTGTCATTTCTCGTGTTTTGCTTGTCATTTCGTTTGTTATTTCCAATCTTTCGTGGAAAGAAGACTCTGCACCGACAGCGGCCGATCTGAATCCGTGCAAAGGCACATGAAAGTTTTCAATCAGCAAAATATTCGCAATATTATTAAAAAAAACAATCTGCAAAAATTATACTAACGGTTGGTTTGCCCGCGAAGCCTTACGAAAACCTTCGCGGAGGAAAAAATTAATTTTAATTTTTGCTCCGTTTCCCCCCTGCGGCTTCACCCGCGATTAATTACACAAGAAAGACTATATTAGAGCGAGTCCACCACAGTGGACACATACGACGAGACTGTATTTACTAGGCAGCGTTGGAGCTACTTCACGTTGAAACAACTTCATATTGATACAACTTCACCTTGTTGCAACCTCATAATATAATAACAGCGTGTTGTAACAACTTCATGTTGATACAACTTCTTGTTATTTAATTACTTTCCGTGTCGGATGGTTTGCGGTGGTGGAAGGATTGTCCACAGCCTAGTGGGATAGTGTTACCAGGGAGCGCCGGCATGTTCTGCATATACAGGAGAAAATGCACGCGTGGCAACTTATTGTTGAAACGACTTCGCGTTGATGCAACATTTTTGCAATGAATATCTACATACTTGAATATTCACCTAAACAGTAACTGTAATTAGTTTTATTTTATAAACGGGTAATCGGTTAATTAAAAAGTTAAATGGATCTTCAAACGAGGTTCGCCGGATGAGACGGGATTAAGTTAATTAGGGGCGACAGTGTCACTCGACAGGGGAGAAATTAGGGGAGGGGGTTAATGGAAGAGGCGGCGATATAAAGGCGTTCGAGACCTCATTAAGTGCGGCCAAATGATACTTGTGGAATCCGCAATAAGCCGGGAATGCGGCCGAACGCTCTCGTGCTCACCGCCGAGTAACCATTTAATATAATCGCCTCCCAACCGTCACCCACAACGCACACAAAGCGAAGATCGACTCATTCCTTTCATCACCTTCACATCTTACCCTCGTTATTGCGTCATTTCATAAACAGACAAGACTAGACAGACAAGACTAGACAGACAAGACTAGACAGACAAGACTAGACAGACAAGACTAGACAGACAAGACTAGACAGACAAGACTAGACAGACAAGACTAGACAGACAAGACTAGACAGACAAGACTAGACAGACAAGACTAGACAGACAAGACTAGACAGACAAGACTAGACAGACAAGACTAGACAGACAAGACTAGACAGACAAGACTAGACAGACAAGACTAGACAGACAAGACTAGACAGACAAGACTAGACAGACAAGACTAGACAGACAAGACTAGACAGACAAGACTAGACAGACAAGACTAGACAGACAAGACTAGACAGACAAGACTAGACAGACAAGACTAGACAGACAAGACTAGACAGACAAGACTAGACAGACAAGACTAGACAGACAAGACTAGACAGACAAGACTAGACAGACAAGACTAGACAGACAAGACTAGACAGACAAGACTAGACAGACAAGACTAGACAGACAAGACTAGACAGACAAGACTAGACAGACAAGACTAGACAGACAAGACTAGACAGACAAGACTAGACAGACAAGACTAGACAGACAAGACTAGACAGACAAGACTAGACAGACAAGACTAGACAGACAAGACTAGACAGACAAGACTAGACAGACAAGACTAGACAGACAAGACTAGACAGACAAGACTAGACAGACAAGACTAGACAGACAAGACTAGACAGACAAGACTAGACAGACAAGACTAGACAGACAAGACTAGACAGACAAGACTAGACAGACAAGACTAGACAGACAAGACTAGACAGACAAGACTAGACAGACAAGACTAGACAGACAAGACTAGACAGACAAGACTAGACAGACAAGACTAGACAGACAAGACTAGACAGACAAGACTAGACAGACAAGACTAGACAGACAAGACTAGACAGACAAGACTGGACAGACAAGACTAGACAGACAATACTAGACATACAAGACTAGACAGACAAGACTAGACAGACAAGACTAGACAGACAAGACTAGACAGACAAGACTAGACAGACAAGACTAGACAGACAAGACTAGACAGACAAGACTAGACAGACAAGACTAGACAGACAAGACTAGACAGACAAGACTAGACAGACAAGACTAGACAGACAAGACTAGACAGACAAGACTAGACAGACAAGACTAGACAGACAAGACTAGACAGACAAGACTAGACAGACAAGACTAGACAGACAAGACTAGACAGACAAGACTAGACAGACAAGACTAGACAGACAAGACTAGACAGACAAGACTAGACAGACAAGACTAGACAGACAAGACTAGACAGACAAGACTAGACAGACAAGACTAGACAGACAAGACTAGACAGACAAGACTAGACAGACAAGACTAGACAGACAAGACTAGACAGACAAGACTAGACAGACAAGACTAGACAGACAAGACTAGACAGACAAGACTAGACAGACAAGACTAGACAGACAAGACTAGACAGACAAGACTAGACAGACAAGACTAGACAGACAAGACTAGACAGACAAGACTAGACAGACAAGACTAGACAGACAAGACTAGACAGACAAGACTAGACAGACAAGACTAGACAGACAAGACTAGACAGACAAGACTAGACAGACAAGACTAGACAGACAAGACTAGACAGACAACACTAGACAGACAACACTAGACAGACAACACTAGACAGACAACACTAGACAGACAAGACTAGACAGACAAGACTAGACAGACAAGACTAGACAGACAAGACTAGACAGACAAGACTAGACAGACAAGACTAGACAGACAAGACTAGACAGACAAGACTAGACAGACAAGACTAGACAGACAAGACTAGACAGACAAGACTAGACAGACAAGACTAGACAGACAAGACTAGACAGACAAGACTAGACAGTCAAGACTAGACAGACAAGACTAGACAGACAAGACTAGACAGACAAGACTAGGCAGACAAGACTAGGCAGACAAGACTAGACAGACAAGACTAGACAGACAAGACTAGACAGACAAGACTAGACTGACAAGACTAGACAGACAAGACTAGACAGACAAGACTAGACAGACAAGACTAGACAGACAAGACTAGACAGACAAGACTGGACAGACAAGACTGGACAGACAAGACTGGACAGACAAGACTGGACAGACAAGACTAGACAGACAAGACTAGACAGACAAGACTAGACAGACAAGACTAGACAGACAAGACTAGACAGACAAGACTAGACAGACAAGACTAGACAGACAAGACTAGACAGACAAGACTAGACAGACAAGACTAGACAGACAAGACTAGACAGACAAGACTAGACAGACAAGACTAGACAGACAAGACTAGACAGACAAGACTAGACAGACAAGACTAGACAGACAAGACTAGACAGACAAGACTAGACAGACAAGACTAGACAGACAAGACTAGACAGACAAGACTAGACAGACAAGACTAGACAGACAAGACTAGACAGACAAGACTAGACAGACAAGACTAGACAGACAAGACTAGACAGACAAGACTAGACAGACAAGACTAGACAGACAAGACTAGACAGACAAGACTAGACAGACAAGACTAGACAGACAAGACTAGACAGACAAGACTAGACAGACAAGACTAGACAGCCAAGACTAGACAGACAAGGCTAGACAGACAAGACTAGACAGACAAGACTAGACAGACAAGACTAGACAGACAAGACTAGACAGACAAGACTAGACAGGCAAGACTAGACAGACAAGACTAGACAGACAAGACTAGACAGACAAGACTAGACAGACAAGACTAGACAGACAAGACTAGACAGACAAGACTAGACAGACAAGACTAGACAGACAATACTAGACAGACAAGACTAGACAGACAAGACTAGACAGACAAGACTAGACAGACAAGACTGGACAGACAAGACTAGACAGACAAGACTAGACAGACAATACTAGACATACAAGACTAGACAGACAAGACTAGACAGACAAGACTAGACAGACAAGACTAGACAGACAAGACTAGACAGACAAGACTAGACAGACAAGACTAGACAGACAAGACTAGACAGACAAGACTAGACAGACAAGACTAGACAGACTAGATAGACAAGACTAGACAGACAAGACTAGACAGACAAGACTAGACAGACAAGTCTAGACAGACAAGACTAGACAGACAAGACTAGACAGACTAAATAGACAAGACTAGACAGACAAAACTAGGCAGACAAGACTAGACAGACAAGACTAGACAGACAAGACTAGACAGACAAGACTAGACAGACAAGACTAGACAGACAATACTAGACAGACAAGACTAGACAGACAATACTAGACGGACTAGACTGATTGTGGTAAATAAGCTGTGGTCAAGGAATAAAATATTTGTTTTTAACATGTTCAGTTCAATTATGTGGGTTGGTGTAGTAGAGGGGTTTGAGGCTGTTTGTAGATACTTGAGGGTTTGCTATTAGAATATCGAGCGGGTTGACAAGCAATTACCGTCGAGCGGCAACGGATAGGAAACAAAACTAGGAGCAAGCGAGCGCGTTTAACGGCCGATCGCACAAAACATGTCACAGCCACGGACCGAATCTGCGTTTTCAAGTTAGGGGTTGGTCCTTTTATTTGCAACGGGACGCTTTTAATCCAGTCTAGACTGTGTAATTGGCGGCGCGATCGACAGAGTCTCGTCACCTAACGTTAAAATTAATATCAAATTGCAACTACTTGAACTTGCAGCAACATTGGGTTCAATGGACCTGAAGTTGTATCAGCATGAAGTTGTATCAACATGAAGTTGTATCAACATGAAGTTAACACTTATCTAAAATTCATTTCGCATTTTGTAGATGTAAGGGGGACGTGCATCAATATGAAGTTCGTAATACGAACGAGAACGTTATACGAAGTTCGTCTGTGTAGACTGTCTAGTTATGTCAGTTATGTCATCTATATGCCATTTATATTTTATTTATATGTCATTTATACGTTTTATATGTCTCTATATGTCATTTATTTACATGTCATTTATATGTCTCTTATGTGACGTATAATATATATCATTTGTTTGTCATTTATATGTCACTTATGTGACAAATAACATGTGTCATTTATATGTCATTTGTTTGCCATTTATATGTCAAGTAGATGTCATTTATATGTCATTTATATGTCATTTATATGTAAATTATGTCATTTATATGCCATTTCAATGTAATACCTATGTGTTGTTTGTTTCTTCGTTAACTTCTTTTTTTTTGTTTTCTAGCCGGATGTACGAAACGTTCCCGCGTGGACGACTGCAGCTTCAAGCAAGAGGAGTCCGACTCGTCCGACCAGGACGATGTCAAGCGGCCGCGCCGTTCGCCGACGATTCCGGTGCCCATCGGCGGGGCACCGACACCGTCGCCAGAGCCGACGAACTCGCCCGATCCCGACCTCGACGTCGAGGACGACAACACGACCGACGCGCCCGAGAACCTCTCCCTCAAGAAGTCGCAAACGCCGCCGCCCCAGCAGCAACAGCCGCCCGCCTTCATGCCCTACCACCCCTCCTTCCCGCCCCAGTTCGCGCCCTTCCAGTACCCCAACCACCAGCGGTCACCCGTCGACGTTCTACTCAGAGTCTTCCCCGGACGACGTCGATCCGACATCGAAACCATTCTACAAAGGTAAGAACATTTCCTAAATTCAAACTACTAATCAAAACTACTTCAGATTTCCTAAGAGAATCAACTTGAAAGTCACTTCTAAGTCAATGCATGTCATATCAAAAGGTCAATCTGTTAAGACGATCATGAGGGCTAGATAGTCAAGGTTAGAGCCTCAAGGCTAAATAGTCAGGGCTAGAGAGTCGAAGCTGCATAGTCAAAATAGGAGCGCCAAGGCTAGGTAGTTAAGGTTAAAGTATCATGTCTAGATAGACAAAGCTAGAGCTTGATCGTCTGACCATGGAGGTCTAACCTTGATGGTCTAGTCTTGATGGTCTTCATAACCTTGTCTTCCATCACCAATCGTTTTCATAACCTTGTCTTCCATTATCAATTGTCTTCATAACCTTGTCTTCCAGCATAAATCTTCTACATAACCTTGTCTTCCAGCACCAATCGTCTTCATAATCTTGTATTTCATAACCAATCGTCTTCGAAATCTTGTCTTCCATCACCAAACGTCTATCATAACCTTGTCTTCCATCACCAAATATCTTCATAACCTTGTCTTCCATCACCAATCGTCTTCATAATCTTGTCTTCCATCATCAATTGTCTCCATAATCTTGTCTTCCTGCATCAATCTTCTTCATAACCTTGTCTTCCATCACCAAACATCTTCATAACCTTGTCTTCCATTATCAATTGTCTTCATAACCTTGTCTTCCAGCATAAATCTTCTTCATAACCTTGTCTTCCATCACCAAACATCTTCATAACCTTGTCTTCCATTATCAATTGTCTTCATAACCTTGTCTTCCAGCATAAATCTTCTTCATAACCTTGTCTTCCAGCACCAATCGTCTTCATAATCTTGTATTTCATAACCAATCGTCTTCGAAATCTTGTCTTCCATCACCAAACGTCTTCATAACCTTGTCTTCCATCACCAAACATCTTCATAACCTTGTCTTCCACCACAAATCGTCTTCATAATCTTGTCTTCCATCATCAATTGTCTCCATAATCTTGTCTTCCTGCATCAATCTTCTTCATAATCTTGTCTTCCATTACCAAACATCTTCATAACCTTGTCTTCCACCACAAATTGTCTTCATAATCTTGTCTTCCATCATCAATTGTCTCCATAATCTTGTATTCCTGCATCAATCTTCTTCATAACCTTGTCTTCCATCACCAAACATCTTGATAAGCTTGTCTTCCACCACAAATCGTCTTCATAATCTTGTCTTCCATCATCAATTGTCTCCATAATCTTGTCTTCCTGCATCAATCTTCTTCATAACCTTGTCTTCCATCACCAAACACTTTCATAACCTTCTCTTCCACCACAAATCGTCTTCATAATCTTGTCTTCCATCATCAATTGTCTCCATAATCTTGTCTTCCTGCATCAATCTTCTTCATAACCTTGTCTTCCATCACCAAACATCTTCATAACCTTGTCTTCCACCACAAATCGTCTTCATAATCTTGTCTTCCATCATCAATTGTCTCCATAATCTTGTCTTCCTGCATCAATCTTCTTCATAACCTTGTCTTCCATAACCAAACATCTTCATAACCTTGTCTTCCATCATAAATTGTCTTCATAACCTTGTCTTCCAGCAAAAATCTTCTTCATAACCTTGTCTTCCAGCACCAATCGTCTTCATAATCTTGTATTTCATAACCAATCGTCTTCGAAATCTTGTCTTCCATCACCAAACGTCTTCATAACCCTGTCTTCCATCACCAAACATCTTCATAACCTTGTCTTCTATCACCAATCGTCTTCATAATCTTGTCTTCCATCATCAATTGTCTCCATAATCTTGTCTTCCTGCATCAATCTTCTTCATAACCTTGTCTTCCATCACCAATCGTCTTCAAAACCTTGTCTTCCATCAACAATTGTCTTCATAATCTTGTCTTCCATCATCAATTGTCTCCATAATCTTGTCTTCCTGCATCAATCTTCTTCATAACCTTGTCTTCCATCACCAATCGTCTTCAAAACCTTGTCTTTCATCAACAATTGTCTTCATAATCTTGTTCTTCGATATCATTCCAAATCTAACTGAATTTAATCTTTATTTTGCAGATGTAAGGGGGACGTGCTGCAAGCCATGGAGCTGATGGTGAGCGGCGGGCCGCAGCAGGACGACGTCCCGACCCCGTCGGCCTTCTCGCCGCTTGGGCCCCCGTCCAACTTCCACCGGTTCTCGCCGTCGCGGCGCTTCCTGTCGGCGCCGTACGCCGGCACCGGCTACCTGTCCACCGTGATCCGTCCCCCGCAGGAGTACGGGCTGCCGATGGTGCCCGCGCACCACGACCTCTACCCCGGCGAGAAGACCGCCGCCAGCTCGCCCGCCTCCAACACCGGCTCCGACAAAACCTCCTACTCGGAATAAAGAGGGACGAAGACGTCCGGGTTTTTTATATATCTTGGTTTAAGTGATATTTAGTGTGAAACTGCCGACGTTGTAAAACAAGCCACCATCCCCCCGGGTTTTTCATCCCTTAGACTAAGGATCCTAATCTAAACAATATATTAAGCTTTACTAAGAAACACCCCTGTCCACTTAACACGAACTAATTCCGTTTTAAGTTTCCCCTCTCCTCCTTGTAAATATCTTGTGTAACATAGTGAATGTATTATATAAAATTGATAGTGTGATTTAGGGCGGTCGGCGGCGCCGCGCGGGGCCCCCGAGGAAAAGTATTATGTAGTTTATTAGAGAAATTATTGTAAAAGCAGGAAGAAAACTGTGTGTTGTATACGACATATAAATATACAAGATTTTTTTTTTCTTCGATATTTGTGCGTTTTTTTGTTCCTTCCAACCCTTAATTAGCGTGTTGCCAAACGGCAACAAAATATTAAGACACAGTTGCCAAGCGGCAAAATCAATACAAGACATATGTACCAAATGGCAACAACATAGTAAGACGTATATGCATAACAAGAACGCCATAGTAAGATATATGTGCCAAACGGCAACAGGATAGCAAGATGCAAGTGCTAATCGGTAACAAGGTAAGTCATTTATTTATCAGCGTGTCATTGCTGATGACAATATTGTCATTGTGAATGATTTGATTGTCTCGACAAACTACGAGTTATCTCGTTATTGGGCCGTCAACCTGTTAATGTCAAGTTTAATAACAAACAAGGCATACGTGTCAAATGGCAACAACATAGCAAAGCATGCGTGCCAAACAGCTACAGAATAGCAAGACATAGATGCCAAGCGGCAAGAGGACAGTAAGACATATATAACAAATGGCAACAGCATAGTAAGATAGACATGCTACACGACAATACTGTAGAAAAACGTACGTGTGAAACTGCAAAAGCATAGCTAGATATGCTTGACAAACGGCAACAATATACCAAGATAAACGTGCCAAACGGCAACAGTATTGCAAGTTATTCGTGCCAAATGGCAACAGTATAGCAAAGATACAAGTGCCAAACGGTAACAAGGTAAGTCAGAGTGTCATTGCTGATGATAATAATGTCATTGTGACTGATTTGATTGCCACGACAAACTACGAGTTATCTCGTTGTTGGGTCGTCAACGTGTTAATGCCAAGGTTAATGACAAGCAAGACATTCGTGTCAAATGGCAAAAATATAGCCAGACAAAAGTGCCAAACAGCAACAGCATAGCAAGACATATATGCCAAACGGCAACAGCGAAAAACTACGAGTTATCTCGTTGTTGGGTCGTCAACGCGTTAATGCCAAGGTTAATGACAAGCAAGACATTCGTGTCAAATGGCAAAAATATAGCCAGACAAAAGTGCCAAACAGCAACAGCATAGCAAGACATATATGCCAAACGGCAACAGCGAAAAACTACGAGTTATCTCGTTGTTGGGCCGTCAACGTGTTAATGTCAAGTTTAATGACAAAGGAGACATTCGTGTCAAATGGCAACAACACTAAGACACACGCGTAAAATCGCAACAGTTAGCAAGACATACGTGCCAATCGGCAACAGCATAGCAAACATACATGAGAAATGGCAACAGCATTGTAGGACATTCATGCTAATCGACAAGAACACAGCAAGGCAAACGTGACAAATGGCAACAGCATAGCAAGACATGCTTGTCAAACGGCAACAGTATCTCAAGATATATGTAAGAAACGGCAACAGTATTGCAAGGTATACGTGCCAAATGACCACAGCATAGCAAGTTGAAAGTGCCAAATGGTAACAAGGTAAGTCTTTTATTTATCAGCGTGTCATTGCTGATAATAATAATGTCATTGTGACTGATTTGATTGCCACGACAAACTACGAGTTATCTCGTTGTTGGACCGTCAACATGTTAATGTCAAGGTTAATGCCAAACAAGACATTCGTGTCAAATGGCAACAACATAGCAAGGATTACCTGCCAAACAGCAACAGCATAGCAAGACATAGGTGCCAAGCGGCAACAGGACAGTAAGACATATATAACAAATGGCAACAGCGTAGTAAGATAGATATGGTAAACGAGAATTCTGTAGAAACACAAGTGTCAAACGGCAAGAGCATAGCTAGACAAACACACTTGACAAACGGCAACAGTATTGCAAGATATATGTGCCAAATGGCAACAGTATAGCAAGGTGCAAGTGCCAAACGGTAACAAGGTAAGTCATTTAGTTATCAGCGTGTCATCGCTGATGACCATAATGTCATTGTGACTGCTTTTATTGCCACGACAAACTACGAGTTATCTCGTTGTTGGGTCGTCAACGTGTTAATGCCAAGGTTAATGACAAGCAAGACATTCGTGTCAAATGGCAAAAATATAGCCAGACAAAAGTGCCAAACAGCAACAGCATAGCAAAACATATATGCCAAACGGCAACAGCGAAAAACTACGAGTTATCTCGTTGTTGGGCCGTCAACGTGTTAATGTCAAGTTTAATGACAAAGGAGACATTCGTGTCAAATGGCAACAACACTAAGACACACGCGTAAAATCGCAACAGTTAGCAAGACATACGTGCCAATCGGCAACAGCATAGCAAAGCATACACACCAGAGGACTACAGAATAGTAAGATATACGTGCCAAACGGCAACAGTATAGCAAAATATGCATG
The DNA here is from genome assembly GCA_944588485.1 of Phosphuga atrata. Lineage (NCBI taxonomy): Eukaryota > Metazoa > Arthropoda > Insecta > Coleoptera > Silphidae > Phosphuga > Phosphuga atrata. The sequence continues at coordinate 23,103,356 of OX155906.1, forward strand.
ATAAACGGTAAAAAGGCAAGTCTGTTTAATCTGTCCAGTATGTCTGGTCGGTCTGGCCTGTGTGGTCTGTGTCGTATGTCTGGTCCGTCTGGTCCAACTGGTCTGTCTGGTCTGTCTAGTGTAACAGCATTGTTGGACATACATGCTAGTCGACAAGACTAGACATAGCAAGACACTTGTGTCAAATGGCAACAGCATAGCAAGACATGCTTGTCATACTATAGCAAGCAATAGTAATAGCATAGCAGGATTGTCGCCAAACGGTAAGAACATAGTAAGGTATACGTGCCATACGGCAACAACTTTGTTAGATATGTGTGCCAGACGGTAACAAGGTCATTTATTTATCAACCTGTCATGCTGATGACAACAAAGTCAATCTTAACGTGTCAAAGTCCAAAGTGGCAATACCGTAGCAAGCCATACGAGTCAAATGGCAACAGCCTTGCAAGATATATGAGTCAAATGGTAACAGCATAGCTAGACATGCACGCCAAAAGGCAACAACATAGCAAGAGACCTACGTTCCAAACGGCGACATCAAAATAAGACGTACATGCTAAACAACAACACCTATCAAGACATACAGACCAAACGGCAACAGCATTGCTAGACATGGTAGCGATAATAAGGTCATTATATATAATTATCATCATAAAGTCATTAATTAATCAGCGTGTCATTTCTGATGACAACAATGTCATTCTTAAAGTGTCAAAGCCCTAAACGACAACACCGAAGTTAGCCATACGAGTCAAATGGCAATAGCATTGCGACACATATGTGTCAAACGGTAGCAGAGCCATACGTAACAAGAAAAGTTCAAAACGGCAACATCAAAGCAAGACGTACATGAACAACAACATGGCAAGACAAATGTGTAAAACCGCAACAGCTTAGCAAGACATGCGTGCCAAACGGCAACAGCATAGCAAGACACTTGCGGCAAACGGCAACAACATATCAAGACATGCTTGCCATACGGCAAGAGCTTAGCAAGGCATACACGCCAAAAGGCAACAGTATAGTAAGATATACGTGCCAAACGGCAACAGAATAGTAAGATATGCATGCCAAACGGTAAAAAGGCAAGTCTGTTCAGTCTGTCTGGTCTGTGTGGTCTGTCTGATATGTCTGGTCCGTCCGTTTCGTCCGTCTGGTCCGTCTGGTCCGCAACAGCATAGCTGGACATGCTTGTCAAACGCCAACAGCATAGTACGATGTGCGTGCCAAACGGCAACAGAATAGCAAAATACGTGCCAAACGGTAAAAGGATAAGTCATTTATTTATGAACGTGTCATTTCTGATGAGAACAATGTCATTACTAACGTGTCAAAGTCCCAAGTGACAACAGCGTAGCAAAACATACGTGTCAAATGTCAACAGCAAAGCAAGACATATGTGTCAAACGGTAACAGCAAAGTAAGACATGCATGCCAAACGGCAACAACCTAGCAATAAGCAAGAAACGTAAGTCATTTATTTATCAGCGTGTCATTGCTGATGACAACAATTTCATTCTTAATGTGTCAAAGCCCTAAACAACAACACCGTAGCTGACCACACTAGTCAATTGGCAACAGCATTGCAAGACATATGTGTCAAACGGTAACAGCATAGCAAGACATGTATGCTAAACAGAAACAACATAGCAAGAGTACATAGCTATACGTCTCAAACGGCAACGTGAAAGCAAGACGTACATGCTAAACAACAACACCATAGCAAACCAAACGTGTAGAACCGCAATAGCATAGCAAGACATGCGTGCCAAATGGCAACAGCATAGCAAGATACTTGCGGCAAACGGCAACAGCATAGCAAGACATGTTTGCCATACGGCAATAGCATAGCAATGCATACATGCATACACGCCAAACGGCAACGGCATAGTAAGATATACGTGCCAAACGGCAACAGAATAGCAAAATATGCATGCTAAACGGTAAAAAGGCAAGTCTGTCTGGTCTGTCTGGTCAATCTGGTCTGTGTGATCTGTCTATTCTGTCTGGTCGGTCTGGTCTGTGTGATCTGTGTGGTCTGTCTGGTCCGTCTGGTCCGCCTGATCCGTTTCCATCGTCTGATCCGTCTGGTCCGATTCCTTCGTCTGGTCTGTCTTGTCCGTTGGGTCCGTCTGGCCCGTATGGTCCGTCTGATCTGTCTGGTGCAACAACATTGCCGTAATACACTCAACAGCATAGCAAGACATGCGTACCAAACGGCAACAGGATATCAAGATACTTGCGGCAAATAGCAACAGCATAGCAAGACATGCTTGCCATACGGCAATAGCAAAGCAAGGTATACACGCCAAACGGCTACAGCATAGTAAGACATACGTGCCAAACGGCAACAGCAAAGCAAGACACTTGCGGCAAATAGCAACAGCATAGCAAGACATGCTTGCCATATGGCAAAAGCTTGACAAGGCATACACGCCAAACGGCTACAGCTTAGTAAGAAATACGTGCCAAACGGCAACAGTATGTCTGGTCGGTCTGGTCTGTACGATACGTGTAGTCCGTCTGGCCTGTCTGGTCCGTCTGGTTCGTCTGTTCCGTTTGGTTCGTCTAGTCTTGTCTGTCTAGTCTTGTCTGTCTAGTCTTGTCTGTCTAGTCTTGTCTGTCTAGTCTTGTCTGTCTAGTCTTGTCTGTCTAGTCTTGTCTGTATAGTCTTGTCTGTCTAGTCTTGTCTGTCTAGTCTTGTCTGTCTAGTCTTGTCTGTCTAGTCTTGTCTGTCTAGTCTTGTCTGTCTAGTCTTGTCTGTCTAGTCTTGTCTGTCTAGTCTTGTCTGTCTAGTCTTGTCTGTCTAGTCTTGTCTGTCTAGTCTTGTCTGTCTAGTCTTGTCTGTCTAGTCTTGTCTGTCTAGTCTTGTCTGTCTAGTCTTGTCTGTCTAGTCTTGTCTGTCTAGTCTTGTCTGTCTAGTCTTGTCTGTCTAGTCTTGTCTGTCTAGTCTTGTCTGTCTAGTCTTGTCTGTCTAGTCTTGTCTGTCTAGTCTTGTCTGTCTAGTCTTGTCTGTCTAGTCTTGTCTGTCTAGTCTTGTCTGTCTAGTCTTGTCTGTCTAGTCTTGTCTGTCTAGTCTTGTCTGTCTAGTCTTGTCTGTCTAGTCTTGTCTGTCTAGTCTTGTCTGTCTAGTCTTGTCTGTCTAGTCTTGTCTGTCTAGTCTTGTCTGTCTAGTCTTGTCTGTCTAGTCTTGTCTGTCTAGTCTTGTCTGTCTAGTCTTGTCTGTCTAGTCTTGTCTGTCTAGTCTTGTCTGTCTAGTCTTGTCTGTCTAGTCT